>DWHV01000017.1:0-27191 GCA_018248035.1 Papilio joanae | reverse complement strand
TAGAATAAACATTGGTTCCTTCACTAATTAATCGAAAGGAACTTCGTTCCATCCGGGTGTCCCTTGACACCTCTCAATTTTTTTTATTTGGGTTGCATCGCTCGTATAAAAGCTGCGATTACTATCAATAATAAATTAATAAGAAACCGTAGCAATAGCGTAGGCTATGGTTTCTGCAATTCTGCGACTAGCGTGTATCTTACGTAACTAAAAAAATACGTAAACATGTTTCAGATTACATATGTAAAACATACTCAAAATGTAAAATATACCATGTAAAGCTATGAGTAAAATACATTTTATTTCAAAACTGCTACGTGCGTAGTGATGAAAGCTATTCGAAAATTGGTAAAATCAATAAATATAGCGACCCCTCTAATGCAATGATGGATCGTGGCCGCACTTATCTGTCGGTGACATCGCTGACCGAAGCGCAAACAGATATTTTTACCAGCGCTTTTGTTGTTCCCGCTTTGAAGTTGCAACAGCTTATAGAACATACAACGTAAACATATAACATTATTAAACTATATGTTTATTATTGCTGATGTAATTTAAAGGCTTGTTTGACGATTGATGACAAAAAAGCAATAAGGTTATCTTTTATATATCATAAGATGGCAAACGATCAAACGGCCACCTGGATTCGCCGCAACAACAAGGCGACCGCTGCCCATAGACATCCGCAAATGTAGATGAGTTGCCTACCATTAATCATTAATTAATTTCAAGACTCACTAAAATTTCTTGAAGGAAATAGAAAGTTTACATACTTTTTAACAGATTTTAAAAACTTACCTTGAGTTATACAAATAAATTATAGATCTTCTTTTATCTTTGACATAAATCTTATTAATTTTATAAATGCGAATGTTTAGATGGATAGATGGATGAATATTTGTTATAAGGTATCTCTAAAACTGCTTAACGGATCTCACTGAAATTTTGAATAGATGTGGAACATAGTCTGGAATAAAACATAGGCTACTAAATAAGATAGTTTTTATTCACCGACCGTTAAGGCGACTCCGCTCGCGGTCCACAGCTAGTAAGTTTATAGATGTTTTGTACATAAACATTAGTTTTAATTACTAAAATAAATTAACCTTATGACGATGTTGAAATGAGAAGCTCTGCCATGATTTAATACTGAAATACAAACATCTATTTACAATAGTATGTTGGCTTTCGCAATATTTAAAGAGCATAAACTTTGAATATTTATTACTAGAAGCCACGCAACAAAGTTTGGTGTTGTCTTGAGAGGGTTATAGACAAATGTTACCTTGCTTTAAGTATAACTATGGTAATAAATAATAGCCTAATGTTCTATGTACGGTTTGGGAAAGATAAGATCGTATATTTGAATCTCTTGTTCTATTATTTGAAGGTTTTCCGCACAAGCTTTAGCAATGTTACTAGTTTTTTTTTTAATTTCTTACATAAAGTAAAAACTCAAGTTTGCGTTGTAAGTTCTAGTAAATTTTATTTTCTTCAGAACTAGTCAGCGATTTACATAGATAAAGCTGTATAATTGTGCTATTTAAGACAGTCATAGATAAAGTAAACTAGTTGCAGTTTAATTTTAATTTTAAAAATAGTGCAATAAAGATATTGTAATAATGAAAAAGTACGGTGCCTGCTCGCAATTCTAAGTAGAAAATTATGAAAATTAACGTCAGATATTAGTTTAAATTGTTGGTAGTGAGATAAGTTACAGACTTTGTTTAAAGAATAATGTTAAATAGAAATAAAAGGCTTACAGTAAATTGTGTTTTTAAGTATTTTATGTTTAGTAAATTATTTTAAAATTACGTTCATTATAGTTGAAAGTGCAATGTTGTATTAAATTCAATATATTTTGCGGGCGCGATCTATAGGAATAGTGCAGGACTTAACAGATAATCCCCAATTCGACCCTCTGTTATTAACCCGTCCGAACTAACGACTGCGCTATCGCTCATGGGGCTCACACATGCGCCTGACACTACTGTTATTACATCATTAATAAAATTACAAAACTCTAGGCCCATGTGCCGCGCCATTCAAACTTTACAACCCATTCCGTGTCAACCCTAAGGGATGCAGGCCTTAATTAAATTTGGGCAATCATCATCGACGGTTTATAAGGACGTTAAAGTGTAACAATGATCCCGATGTGAGAATTAAATGAATTAAGTTGAATCACGTCTGGCGAGGACTTTATCTTGTGCAGCAGAATCATTTCATTGAAATAAGGGGGGTTGTATCCGTTCAAGGAACATGCATGAAGAGTATTTTAATGACATGGAATATATGAAATATAAAGATTGGACTTGAACTGACTGCAAAGACTCCACAAAAATGCAATAAGAACAGGGATATGATGATGCTCAGTTCTTATGACCACGGGGGAATTTCAACTGAGTCCATAAAATCAAAAGTTTATTTGTAATCTAAAATGAAAATTATTTTTTTAATTAAAAGTTCTAAAGTGTGTACTTGAGTGTGTTTCTATAATTAACATTAATTAAGCAAATTTTATAATTTTGAAATGGCAACATTAAAGTGAGACGGTGTCAAGTACGGTAAGGGTTGCGATATTAAAAGGCTTAGAAGTGTTGGTTTCGAAAAGCCTCAGAACATCTCTATGCCTACGCCCTCTTAAGCACAGTATTAAGGGCACTTTGGCTTAAGGTACGGCCATATACTCGTATTAGAGCGAACTTTTCCTTTTCGTATACGTTACAAGTATTTTTGTTCTTGATAATGACTACTTCAGATAAAAATGTTTTTAAAATTAAAAAACATTTAAAATGATATTTTAAAACGATTTTAATTCTTTTTCATTTAAATATATACGAACGGAACAGTCGGGAAAATAGTTTAGCTTGTAATTACTGTAGGATCCAATCTTTCATAGTTTTTACACTTGCATGTCGATGTATTTAAAACTAATAAGCTTATGCTTCTATTTAAAGTACGCATGCATCTCTTAATGCATTCGTGCATGCGTTCGTGCGTGTGCAAGTGTAATAACGCATCGTGAGCTTTAAGTTAATCCAGTGCCCTATTTTTTTTCCTTGTTATTTTTAGTGCTTATGTCTTATTAGTAAAATTACTGTACCTACATGGAAATGAACAGAATTTTAGTATATGAGAATATAATTTTCTGAAATATAGAAAACGTGACTAAAACACTTTAACCAAGTCTATAAGTTTTTATATATGTTATATTAAAAAGTATTAACTAAATCAATACTCAAAGTAGTTTGAAACTAATAATTCACCATAAATATTTTCAATAACAAAGCTCGGAGCATCGCCCCGTTCGTAGAAATCATATTTCTCGTAATAAAACAAAATACCCCTCGGTGGAGTGCGCAACTTAATCAAGCAATTAATTACTAATTGAATTATATCCGTCATTGGTTCGAGTGACTGCCAAGCATTAGCGTCGTACCTGTTTTAGACCGACAAAGTTATCTTACTCGGTGGGCATAAAGCTCACTAGTGCCCTCCTGGTAATGTCAAAAAATTGTCGTAAGATGCTTTTCGTATTATAGCTGTCATGTTCATTTAATCTATTTTCTTTGCCTATGTAGGTTTAACATATTTTCTTACAGAACTAACTGCGATAGCACCACTTATCACCGGGGGAGATAATCCTTGTTTGAGTATATGGGCATCGACTGCTGTGACACATATTGATACAGATTATTGTCTCTGTTTTTTTAAAGACTTTGTGAGGGACAATAATATGTGGTAATACAATTATCACTGCAGTCGAGATCCACAATTAAAATTTATGGCTAAGTATGTTAAAGAGCTTCAGATTGTATTATACAAATGAAACAAAGATAATTGAATGTTAAATTGAAAACTGAAAAGGTAACAATAGTTGATAACCATGCAAACAAAAGTAAAAGCTAAGAAAACTCAACGACAGATTTCGAGGGCATTTAAATAATTTTTTGAGGATTTCGTAAATGAAATTCATTTTCTTTGAATCTAAACATTATGCATGTTATTGCAAAAAGCTGAGATTCTCTGATGCAATCTTTTTTTAAGAATCTTACTTCAAATTAATTTCCCTTGAAAGGAATTCATCTTCTACTTCACTAGCGAGTCTGTGTATCAGTTAACTTAAGCTCATTAAAATTGATGCTTCATTCTGATTGTGTAAATGTCAGACTGGCGGAAAATTAAAACGATACCCGAGGCGAGCGTACTCCCCGCTCTCCACTCCCTACAGCGTATACGCGATCTATTGAAAAAATATGCAAAACTGGAACGAATGAGAGAAAAAACTTTGTATATTTTCATACGTTTACTCCGCTGTAAAAGTTTATCGGTCTCACGGAAGCAACGCCGAATTCCGGTGATTTTTTTAAGCTGCATCGAGTGTGCAGTTGCAATAAATGTAGTTTGTCTGAATCCCAATGGACAGAATTTTTCTATTACTCTTATGTCTGTTCAATTTATTTGCGAACTCGCCGCTAACTGAAATCACAGTCGGTGCAGTGTTAACAAGACAAAGAGGAGCTCTATTAATGATAGCTATGTGTACGTTAATATGTGTTGAGTGTACTGTTATCAGGCAATTACAGACGCGCCGAGTGGACCGCAGGCTTTAAATACTTGCCAATAACGTACTTACGGTGAGTGCAGGGACGAGATTTGGCTTATGAATTGGTTACTAGTGAATTGAGTTTTGTATAACAATGCATTGTGTTGCCAGCTTTTATTTGCATACAGTGAATTTTAACCGGTCTGCTAAACATATTTTTTTGTCGCCGTTTGAGTGTTTCTTTTGTTGAGTATTGCAATTGTTTGTATTTTTATTGTAGTTATGAAAACATTTTACTTATTTCAGAATACCTTGGCATTGTTTGTGACTTAAATTATTATGGTGAATTACGCGAATATTGCAGTCAGTCGAATAGATTTTCGAATAGTTCGATTTTTGTAAGTCAATAAATTTACTAGAATAATTATTTTCATCAATTATGAATTGAATTTAAAATTAATACCTTGATTGACATTTTACAATTCCTAGAATTTATTTCTGTAGTACTCATAAAAATAGTTGGTTTCTGAGACCAAAGTCTGTATAAAAATGTCGTCACCTCTATCCTTATCATTGGCAAAAGATAAATTAACATTTTTATGTAGAGATTACGGTCTCAGAAAAAATAAATAGGGTTAGTTAGGGGACATACAAATTACTTTACATATAACCGCAAGATTTAGAAAACATATTAAATTAGTAACCGAAATGAAACACAATATTGAAATAGATATTTTAATTATTTTATTAAAAATAGGTATTCAAGACCATTAGAAAATAATATCAGTTGAAAGATTTATTTAAATGATGCAATGTTATTTTTTTCATATGAATTAACAGGATAATATAGTTTCAAATTGAAATAGAAAATACAGTTTCTTTAACAAGAAATACATTTCAGTAATATCAGTGATATAAAATCCATTGCTTCAAGAATAATTGCCAGTTTATTTTAAATTATATATTTTTAATGTATAATTTATGTTTTTAAGAGTTAACGTTCACAAATGTTCGTTATTTTTTTCTTTTCTTTTTAATTATTTAATAATGCGTGACACTAAATTAGATTGTGTCTTATAAAATTTCAATTGAGCTTAATGTTCTATTTTATAAACAAATTTACATAAGGAAAGAAAGAAAGTATAAAAATATAAGTATAGTAGACATTTTGTTCATTTAACTTAAGTTGATGTTGATGCCATACAAGAATGAAGTACAAAAAAGCTTTTGTTTACATTTAACATAGTATGTACATAATATTCATTAAATTCAACTGCTGTGATACTCAAACACATAATAGTCTCAGTTCAAATATAGTCTAACAATCTGGTCCGGTAAGAGAGGCGCTGCTATCGAAGTTAGTTCTGACAAAAAAATATGTAAAACCTACTTAAGCATTAAATGTACATTACAGCAAGGATCTTGTGAAAATTTTGATATTGACAGGTCTAGAGAGGTATCATAATTTATTTTGATTCATGCCCACCGGGTCAGATAACTTTGTCGGTCTATATGATATGGAACAATGTATAAGTATGTCACTGCAGTCGAAACCCAGAATTTGAAGCGTACTAAGTTAACATTGTTTATCTATAACTTACTTAACATAGATGATATGCAATGATACATGTCGTGCTATGCTGTCATAATAACAAGTGGTTATAATTTAACTCATATCACATTAACTTACGTAGATTTAAATTTTTCACTTTATAAAAGCTTCATTTGAATATTCATGTCACAACTCGAATGTTACTTGATTTTTTACATTAGGAATAAAGTCTTATGGCACACGTAATAAAATTAAAAGTAATAACTAATTTCGAAGGAAAATACTAGTTTTGATTTATCCTATTCTACAACAGTCTATTCAATCTATGAACAAGTAATATTTCACCTTAAATACATTTTAGTTTGCAAACTTGTTTATACTAATCGTGACACAAATCGTGTTCAAGTTTAATACTAGGCCTTTAATATAACAGTACGTGCAAAGTAATTCCTTTTGCTAGGGAAACAATAATTGATTTTAATAATAATTTCTTAAAGTTACACATTACTTACATAACAGTGAACTGTAAGTTATTATCAATTATTGCCAAGCGTATTTTATTTTCGAATTGTATACTTACTCTAATGATATTAATGTTACAAATTCGTTTATCGATATCGAGACGGATGATCGACGAATCGATTTTATTCAATCCCATTAGATATAATAGGTACTATATAATATTACGATTTACATTATTGTTTTAAATTATCTTACGATTAATATGTTTAACTTTAAGCATTAAATACATTTACCAATAATATTGTATTTACACTATTTACAATACAATAACTATACAAAAGACTAGTTTATATGATAAACAATCATGTCATAAAAAGCCATAATACGTATACCAAAGAAAGCATTATACAAAAGTGTCAATAGGCCATGATTCGAGAAATAGTTTGTTTTTTTAACAGAAAAGTGTCTAAGGAGTCCAATCAAGGCAGAAATAATACATAATATGAAACATCGAAAAGATCTCTACAGTGTAAGGAAGAGCTGCGATCTCTAATGACGTCACTAAATTAATACACTCTTGTGGAACAAGTCGGTCTAAACGTCCGTTTGGCACAAGTCGCCGAAAACCGGCAGGGCGTGATACTACCGTGTCACTGAATCAACACGCGGGTGGGGCGCTGGGGGTGGGTGTGCAGGTGCGAGGGGGGCTTGCGACGCGCCACTCAGCGCCGTCTGGCCGTGCCTGAATGACGTCAATCGGGCTAGTGTCCGTGTACCATCGTTGTCGAAATTAGGCCTTTCGTATTGATGTTTAGCTCTGTGCCTTTGTTGATTCAATTCATCGTAAGCTAATTCAACTGAATAGTTTTCTTCATCCGACTCTTCTTCACCAAAGGCTCTGTATGTCGCCTCGGATTCAGAATTATTTCGCGAATTAATACAGGGTCGTCCAATTAACGACTGGGTAACATCCGTTTTGATATTCTTATCGCTTTTCCTCTCTTCTAAGCTCTGATTATATCTTATTTGGACCTTCTGTGTTTTGTCTAAAGACGGAAGGTCGTGAAACTTCAATACATTAGGATGTCCTTGAAAGTATTTCTCACTGTATACATTTCGGTTGTAATAACCGCCATTACTTGCGGGATACAGTTCTTCATCCGGCATATAGGAATTATCAAAATTATCTATATTTTTGCTTCCTGGAGGAAACCAGCCCTGTTGAATATAAATATTAATTAATAAACCATTAAATTAATTGTAAGAAATAAATTGAGAACAAGATCATTCGTTCCAATTAATTTGAAAATGTACAAAGTAGGCTATGATATACATATACACCTGATTATATGGAGCATATCTGGATTTTAATATCAGTAAAAATATGCAATGTGCAACAAGAATCTCTATTTGAAAAGTATAGTTGTATATTAATTACCAGTGAGCTAACGCACTGCCGAGTGTTAGCAACTAGAGTTACTGAAGCGTACGCTGCTGGGCTATTCACAGTTTTAGTAGTGTTCCACTCGTTGCCATTCACTCTCGAAGATGATACTTCAGCATATTCAGGTAATGGCTGTGCTACTTTATCATATTCTGTATTTGTTTTATCTTTGCTCTGACTTGTATGTGTACCAGACATACACAAGCCAGGTTGGTTTTCCATCCATAGGAGAGATTCTGTTTTTGTTACCGCATTTTTATTGTAGCAGCTGCTCAGTGGATGAGACAAAGATACTGCAGCTTTTATATTCATTTGAGTAACCAAACTCGTTCCATTGGAATCTAAAAATTATCACAAGCGCATACTTATTAAAATGAAATAATATACAAATAAAACGACTTCATATCATATGATCGTACAAGATCGTTCTTTTCTTTCCTATTCTTCAATGTAATAATAATTATTTCAAATTGGTTTGAAAACAATAAAGACATGAAATTTGTAATTCAAAGCCGAACGAACTTAAAATTCATAACAAACAAGTGAAATTGGCTTAATAATAAGCGGCGGAATTCATGAACGAATCGCCCAGAGGAATAAGAAGAAAACATTTATATTTATTTTGCTTTATTTTTTTGGATTTATATCATTCCTTTGTGCCCCAAACGTGAATTTAAAGTGAAAGAGATCTACTACGTTCACGAGAGAGGGCTCGTGCTACCTTTCAACTCGAAAGTAATCTAGCGCCCCTCACTCCCCGTCGCATGGCAAAGCCTCCATCAAACAAATGCTCGGCACCCCGTTCCACCCCTTAACACCCGAGGAATGTTTTTAATTTTGAAATTCTGATGTTGATTCTTCGCAAAAACATAAACTATGCAGATAAGCTGCACATTTGCATCTTTTGTTTCAAAAGTAACCCGAATTATATAAATAAAATATTTACCGTATATGTTTGGTAGAGCAGATTTTTTTGCAAAAATATTATGCTTTCGCACATAAATGATACCGCCGATCATTATAATTTTGAATAATATTATGGCTCCAATAAGGAAGTAGAACCATGACTCTAGCACAAAATCTCCAGCTACTATGGACACTTCGCCATTTATTGGGTACCTACAAATTAAAAATTAATGTTATTTTTGATCATCATCTTGATTGCCAAACATTTTGAAATATAGTTAATGTATTTACCTCGACAACGGATCTAATCCTATAGATCGAGAATCTGTGTTAAAGTACACTTTTTGACTAAACGGTCCTAAACCAACCAATGTCTCAGCTGCAATTTGTACGGAATAACTTACTCCTGTCGTTAGATTTGTCATTATTAGACTAGTTGCTTGTTGAACTGTCGTGTTTATCGCCACCATTGATTTATTTGCAGGGATATCTAACCAATTTACGAGAACATTGTAACCGATAATGATGCCATTTTGCAGGTTTGCTTCTGGTGGAAACCATTTCAAATGAACTGTTGTTGAATTCAATATGAGCAGTTCAATATTTATAGGAGGTCCATCTGGCACTAAAAATAAAAAATAATATTATAAAGATTTTAAGGATTAAAAAAAAGAACTCAAACAATGGAGTTGATACAATTACAAAAATAAAAAGAAATAGTTTACCATCATCTAAAGTTTGGGCAACCCTAGAATTGGAAGGTTTCCCTTCAAATTTCTTGTAAAACGGTATGAGGAAAAACTCATATTTAGTATATTTCCTTAAAGATGTTATTTCGTATCCGGATACATCGTTTGAATGCAAAATAGTTTTCATTTCATATTCTTCTGTGGAATTATCCAAGGGACGAAAATATATAAAAAGACCTTCGAGATAAAAGAAATTTAAAATTTCCCACATAAGCTTTATTGTTTTTGAATCGATCGGAGTCGCTTCAATGAGCTCTACGATGTTGTCTGTCATAATATTATTTCTATTCTCAGTACTGTTCGAGAAAAATCCATTAGACCATAAATTATCTTCGCCGACTGTTACTGAATCAGATACTGGACTAGGTGCTGACAGTCCGTGAGAATTTTCTGCTCTTATGATGAACATGTAAGTAATTCCAGGTATTAGAGACTTCACAACGTACTGTGTATGATGTATCCGTTTTGCTACAGTAACCCAACCACGTGAATTTCTCGGTGTATTGTTACCCGAAAGAGTCTCTCGGGAAAATACTTCAATTTGATATCCTAAAATTGATGACGATCCAATTTTATTGTTTTGATTCCATGTAAGTGTTACACTAGTTTCTGTAATGTTAAATATTTGTGGCTTCGTAGGTGGTCCCGGTAGTGAGGAATTGTCTGCGGCTCTAAAAAAATGTATGTTAGGATTTGTTGGGGTATCTACAATCAAAACCCCGCTCCAAACATATTTTCCTTGGGGCGAAGAAGCTACACAGGTATATGTGCCGCTATCACTTTTATCTAAATCTTTCAAAATAAGAGTGCCACCATTTGAAATATTTCTTCTATAGTTTTGTATCAAAGCTTCCCCTTCAAAATACCAAGCTATGACCGGCTCAGGTGTGCCAATCGCCGAACAGGGGAAAACTGCCATCGATTTTATAGGTAACGTTTGGTTAGAGGGACCGTTTGTTATGATCGGCGGGGGTCGGTCATCGTCCGATGTTACGGTCAGTTTCCCTCGAACAAATGAACTTCCCGCAAAGTTGACCGCGGAGCAAACTATCGTGCTTCCACTGTCATTTTTCTTCGTATCGTTAATTGTGAGAGTCGAAACTCCGTTAATGACTGGTGAGGCGTAATATTTGTCTTTTGACATTCCTGGTAGAATAATAGTCCGATTGCCTTCTACACTCCAGAATATAGTCGGATCCGGCTTTCCAGATGTCGTACATGTGAACGTAGCTATAGAATCACTTTCGACTATCACACTATTTGGTTTCAAAATTACTGTAGGAGGATCTAAAATAGAAATAAAAATTTAGTCATAATATTGGTATAGTCAAGAAATTTTATAAAATAAATAAATAAGTATTAACCATTCACAGTAAGATAGCCGCTTGCGCTCACAGCACCCACTGAGTTATCAGCTTCGCATGTGTATTCTCCCTCGTCTCCTAGTATGACGTTGTCCAAGCGAAGACTTCTATCATCTAAAACTTTAACTCTACCGAGTGGCATGTTCCCGCCGCCAGCCGTGCGCCGCCACAGTACGTCGGGCAGGGGGTCGCCGCCCACTCGGCACTGAAACGTCACGCTACCTCCGGTCTGCGCGACTATATCCTCCGGTCCAGAGATCAAATACGGTTTAACTATGGACAAATTAAATTAAAATGAAACATGCTCTCTAATATAATAACTAAATTTGCCTTGCAATAAATAAACATAGAAGGTCTTTATTTTCTACACTTTAATTGAAAGTAATGTTACAAGTTTACTTACTGTGTATTTTTAACGTTGCAACAGCAGATTCTCTAGTGCCAGCAGCGTTTCTAGCAAGGCACTGATATCTGCCAGTATCGGTTTGTCGCGCATCTTGTATGACGAGGCTGCCCCCATCCACTAAATGCATCCTAAAAGGAATATTAAAAATTAAAGCACTTCCAAGAAGCTGAGTCAGTAAAAATGTTCATTACGTGAACTAAAGTCCGATGTAACGAAAGTTATTCAAATATAGGGAGGAATAATTCAAAAGGAAATTAACATTCAATAAAGGGTCCGATAAGTCAGAACTATTGAGATTTTTTCTTGATTGCTTGTTCAGCTCTTCAAACATTCCCCTACTCTTATGAATGCTTACAACTGTTAATTATGTCTTATTAACTGTATGCGAAATTTAAATTAATAGAAATTTTACATTTAAGTTTTATTTTTATAATGTTTACTAAGTATTATATAATTTCAAATTTGGAGCTAAAATCTGAGGGAGATTTTAATAAATCTATTTGAGACTTTTAGCATATCGAGTAAGTAAAAAAACAGTAACACTTGTAAGTACATTAATAATAGGATTTAAATTACCTCGAATCACCATCAAAATGTAGAACTTGTCCGTTCTTTTTCCAATAAACTGAAGGCTCCGGGGATCCTCTCGGCGGAGAACATTCTAGTATTACCGTCTCACCTTGCGCTGTTTGCGTCGTCACCGGTTCCAGACGGAATTCTTCGCGTAACACTGTTGGATAATATTTATTAAAACTCTATAGTTGAGAATAAATATAAATAATCTTTGGCCACAACTCGGTGCGTTAGGAGACACCTCTTTCTAAAATATTTCAACTCATATTACAAATGTGTGTCGTCAGTAATCCTATGCGAGGCCCGAGTATACGTTATTTATGAACTAAGTCTATAATTGTTAAGTGAACGTACCAGCAACATGCAATGTAGCATTCCTGCTTCTAGCAGTTCCATAAGGATTCGCTGCTTCGCACCAATACACTCCAGCGTCTGAATGTGCTCTACCGTGTGTCGCTCTAAGAAAGAACAAGTCTCCAGCGGGAAGTAGACTTCTATGAGTATCGGAGACTACTAAAGTACCACTTTTGTACCATCTGATTGTTGGTGTAGGAGAACCGCCCGCTCTGCAGTTCAATGTCGCAGGTTGATGTCGAGCTACGGTGACGTCTAAAGGCTGTTCTATTATATAAGGCGCCTCGCCGTTGCCTACGTAATCATCGTTTAGACCACATTCAGCTGGACCTGTAGAAGAAACTCACATTAATGGAACCTTAGAAAGTTCTATTTTTTTTTATTGATTTTTTATCTCTATAAAGTTTATCACAGTGATAACTTCTATTTTTTTTTTTTCAATAAAATCATTACAAAATCTTCGTTGTGTCTTTTTGATACGTGGATTCAATCCACCAACTCTGTTTATACATTTTTCACATGCTTCTAACGTGCTTTTTAACATAATATTTTTTTCATACAAAAACTCAGTTAATTATAATTATAGGTGAAGTACATCATTAAAGTCTACTATAAAGCGTTGCACAATAATTATGAGTCGTAAACATAGACTGTGCACAAGAGAGTTGCCCTAAAGAACGCACGTCCCCTCCACTATTCTATAATGTTTGTACAGAACTGCGCAGATGTTAGTTTTTGACACTACCATTGATGTATATCTTTTGTTAGCCCTCGAGCTATTATTACAACTTTGAAAATCGATTCGCACAAAAAACATCGATTTCACGAAATACGCACCGTTCGGTTTACTCGATACGTTAAGCTTAAAATCGATAGCTATTACTCTTTTGTGTGACGTAATTGTGTTTACTTATTCACGTGTCCCAACATTTTGTATGCGGTACATCACTAAGCTTAATCTGTAATTGAATCTGCTTTTGATTCACTATCTTTTCACATTTTAACAAAAATGTAAAAGTTTATTTTATTGTTTTTATTCATTTCTAGCATTATTAGGTAGGGTTTTGTATATTGTTAACCAAAAATGAAGAAATACACATGTAGTATAAAGTAAATTAAAACATCATGCCCATAAAGAAACATACAACTGGTATGGAATAACAATACGTTATAAGCGGAGATAAAAGTAAAAGATTTAGTAGATTGCGAGGTAAATAAAATATTGTTTATGTTGATCGCAATACGTGACTTTATTGCGCATAAAACTTACTTTATTGCATATTCGCGAGTTTGATTCCGATCGATTATTGGATATTAGATGTGATGCTATAAATAACCAATCTGAAGAAAACTTTAAGAATATACTGGAAACTACGATTTGAAATTTTTCATACTTCACGGTATAGTTTACATTGTACAATGTATTAGTATTGCAGAAAAGCCTATTTCTGACAAATATTTATTACAAAGAGTAAATATTCAGAACATTCAACGATCATGCTTGGGTTCTTAAGACATATTAAAACACTAACTACAGACTTTAGAACTCTGACGCCGGCCTCTAGAAAATAAAAATAAACACTGATGTCGTAATTGACTAATTGACTAATATATTATAAGTTTGAGTGCCATTATTTGGAGAACCTATTGCTATTTCACACTTAAAATAAATATTAACTGTAACCGTAAATAAGCGCTTAAAAAGAAAAATAAAGTTTCTAACAAAAACATTACTATACTGTGACAAAGTCGAATCGCCGAAGGGAGTGATTTTTAACTCACACACGAATAGTTAGCTCCTATTGTTCAAAAGTCTTTGTTATAAAAAAGTTTGCGAGGGTACGTCATGTCCCCTTGCTAATTTATACCACTCGCACATGTTGACACGCGTCGCAAGAAAAAAAAATAACAAAAAATAGTTTATAGAGACATGGTTTCACATTTAAGTCGACTGACACGAGGCCAATAGTCACACGGAACATGCCAAATCCGTTTGAACTGGGCCATTACAAGCTTCTATTTCAGATAGTCGTGTTCATAGCATCCCATATAAGTTGTTAACTAACACTTAATGAAATAAATTTCACAAAAGAATTATAGTGTTACACTTGTATTAATCGACTTTCGTTTGGTTCAAAGAAAATCCAAATTCGTTTTGCAATATATCTTCTTTCGCGGCCGTAGTAATAGCATCAAAAGAATTCCTGAATCCCTTTGATCAATTCCTGGTGTTACAAAAAATCCTACGTGAGATAGGTATTCATTTGAAATTTCTGACGGTAATAATCGTCACCCTTTGTAACTCAATAGCGAATTCAAGGGAAGAAATTCTAATTCTAATGAATCAGAAAAATCATAATTGCATCCTAAGGGAACCAATCATGATTTTTCGAGTTTGGAACACGTGTTCGAATTTGGGACCCCTCTTTGCAATCTGATTCTACGCTATAATTACGCTTATATTGATTTTATATATGCCCTGATATAGAGCATTAGGGCACTTTTACATAAAAATTTGCCCCCGTTTTGTTGGAGAATAAATCTCTAAATAATGTATATATTTTTAGAGATTTTATCTATAGTGTCATGTTTACTTGCTTCTAATTTATACAGTGCTAGAGACGTGAAAAAAAATAGCGTCTTAGCTCTCATGATGTAGGCGTATTGCTGTATGAAAGGCAACCATCAGCAACCCTTCTATCATTTACTGCACGCACTATTCATTCGAAGCAATGCAAGTCCGAAAGCGAGGGACATTCATAACAAAAGATGGCGAAATATGTTTTGAATTAGACCTAAGACTAGATAAGGAACAGGATAAAGGATTCAAAGCAATCATTAACATATTTTAGAGTTACTAAAAATTTATGCACATGAATGTACACTAATTTTCATTATTATTATTATTATATACCACTGATTTAGTTTTGCTTATACATTGATTATTACCAGCTGTCACCAATTACCCTCGTGCAAACGTAGTCTTAAGAAACATGTGTTAAAATTTGTAATGTTTTCTCTAAATCGTTTGAAAGGTCACGGAACGCCACGGCTAATAAAATGGCACTTAAGATTTTACGACGCAAAAAACAAAACGCCCAAGTCACACATGTGTCAAGAATTAGCCGCCTCCGTGCAACGGATGGAAAGATTAGGTTAATTTGAATTTCGTGAGTTATGTTTGTCTTGTAAGACGTCCTAATGCACAGACAAATTGTTGAGCCAGTATCGACTTTCATACGTCCCGTCTTTATGAAACACGGGCGTTTCGGAAACGATATGTAGTAAAGCTAAATCTGTTGATAGTTTCGGCGGTACCGCAATATTGAACTTTACAACATTGAGTTATGTGTTATATTTGAAAGTTTGTTATTAAATTAGTAAAGTTTGGACCATTTCTCTATGCAGTTTGCGGAAATGCGTCGGCGACGGTTGTGACATATCTATTCTATAGATTTGTTTTTATAGAGATGGCGCGTGGGCAGTTGTAACAACAAGACATAATATTGCTTTTCGATACTCTTTCTTGACGTGTTCTATTTTTATTCGCGTAAAAGTTTTAAAAGCGACGATAACATTGTGTCGTATCGTTCGATTTATGATATAACGGATCAATTTGGAAAAAGTTATACAATACTTGTAGAATTTATTGCACCATAGATACAAAATTTTAATGAGGTTAACAGAATCTTATCTAACTTTCTTAGACTTCATGAACTTTAACTTGGAAACTAAATTTTTAATAAAATTAAGTTAAAACTTTTAGCATGTTTTCCAATTTGTCAAAATAAAAAGATATTAAGTTCAAAGTAAGTTGCAAATAAAAACATTTTAAAAATGCATGACCAGAAGTTATATAGCCTATCTGTAGATAGTTGTAAACCTCAAAAAGATTTATGAAAGAAAGATAATAGGACATTTAGTCAGGATACCAAACAGCTACCGCGATCAAAGCTTTTAGTGTGTTAGCAAATATCGCGATGGCCTCCAAAGATATCGTTTTTTAACCGTTGACATCTATATTCGAGAACATTCGAGATTACAATCGCCAGTCGTTAAGAACTTAGAATGATGTGAGTTTGTTTGTGATTAGCGAATGAATGTCTCCATTTCCTGTTAAGATAACATTTAATGGTCTCAATCTGAATAATTTAGATTTTTTAAAATTCATCTTCCTATTTTATCTTGAATGAAAAGTTTGAAAATTTTGTCTTAGGCTTACATAGAATTTTTCTATTGGAAAAAGAAAACGAGTAGAGTAACTAACTAGTCTTTCTGAGCAAACCTTAAACTGTGAGATGTGAATTCGGATTACTATAGTATTGTAAATGTTTTGTTTTTAGAACACCCTGAACATTGATTTAATCTACGATATCTCGCTGTAAGATACATGGAAGATGATAGTGTGAAACCAAGATTTTAAACATAACAAAAAAGAGTCTAACAGTTTATTACGTAAGGTCCCACGTGTCGATATTCATAGCAGCCTTAGTTTTGTTTGTAGTCAGATCAGTGAGATACGGACCATTTTTCAAACTCGAACACAATGACGTCCAATACGCCGCCCATTGTAAGTACCGGGCCCGATTGATTCTGTTTATTTTTATTATTCTCTCTCTTTTTTTTTTTCACCGCATTTTACGCAGCATCCATCACGCATTAGACACAAAAGATAGGCGTCGTTTAACATTATCCTAACTTCTTTACGCTTTGATAACCGCCCGGGGTGCCTGTCTTTTTTATGAACTCATGTATACGCAGTTTAAAATAATTACGTTACTGTGACATATACTGGGGGAATTGGGTTCAAAGCGGGAATATTCATAATATATTCCCTATTCCGATGTGTGTTGATTGTGAAATATGTGCAAGAGACAGATGCGGCGGTAAATTTACGCATGTGTGTTTTGTTAACCTCATGAATTCTGTCACTAAGTATCTCTTACGCGTTTGTTATGGGACTCGAGGGACTTGTTTATTGACTTCTTTGTAACCTTGGCTCTTTTAGGTGTTTTTTGTGTGTGAGCTTTGGAACATTAAACTAGTCACTGCGAAAGCCATTGAATGAATTTTCTATTCATCAGATATTTTCCACAATCATGAGCTACAATATCAAAAAGTTTTAGGTTAGTCAGAATTCTTGTAAGAGTCAAACGCAATTTATTTAAGTCCTGTTATTTATGAAACAAAGTTAGTGATAAATTGGGGTAATCGAGAGGACACATTTTGGAATACGCTAAGTGGGGTTATGGTATATTTAAGATGGTACGACGAGGCACTAAATATCGAATAGTGTGGGGGAATGTAACCCCAATGGAGGGTGAAGGCCGAGCTATTAGCGCCGGTTGAACCCTGACTCCTCGGTCCGTTCGTAATTCTTGTGTTGCGCAAACATTTGGAAAATTAAGTTAAGTTATTTACCTAATTCACGATAGCTTTTTTTTAATAAATGTTAATTTTGTTCACGGTGACAATAGGGCTATTAAGTGTTCATTTTCTCGTCAGCCAGAGTTATTAGCAGTATGCAGGCATTTTTTTTTTAATTGGAAAAAGTGGAATGTTCTGTTTTTAAAAAAAAAACTTAGTAAGTAGCCTGCCTGTGGCTTTACTAAGTTTTTTTTTAATACCGCACAGACAGATTCGCGGGCGACAGGTACTTAATAAATAATTCTTACCTAAGCAAATGAGGCCTATGAGTGACGTCACAACAGCCAACATGTCCATCTTGAAGTCTATTGCCGGAAACTTCGGTGTACTAACTCCAAACCACAATAAACACTTGACATCATTTTCTTGTTTCTAGTCCACCTGCAGAGAAAGAAAATATAATTAAAATTGATACAAAAGTTTTTTAATCAGTTTATGAAAAATAAATTACCTACAACTTATTTCCTTCTTCATGTTCTAAATTTTAATTTGGTTTACAATATGTATGGTAGAAAGTATACATAATTAAAGTAAATTAAATATAGCTAACATTTTATCTTTGAACTTAAATTTGTATTATTTATATTTAACATATTCATTATAATGTTTTCGTTACATTATATTTCAGTTATACGCTATTTACTCAGTAGTTTAAATACAACGTAAAATTCAATTATTATGTACACTCGTTTGCACAAACAACAGAACGGACTAACGAGATATGATCGCGTACACATTGTATTAATTACCCAAGTCCCATCAGCATACAGGTGTTATTTATATCGATAATTAAATATACATACACAAGCCAAAATGTTCATATAGTAATGTATTATGTATTTATAACAATATCAAGCCTGCATATGCTGTTCAGGTTTAACAATCAATCTATTACCTTTTTATTAACTAAGTTATGATTAAATTAAGTCTAAAGAGTATAAAACATCCACTTAAGCTGTTATAATAAATAACCTACTTAACCGATTTCCATTGAACTTAACGCAAATCGACTTCAAAAGATGGTGATATCCATCATCAGCTCACTAAACGTCCACACGGGGCTCGGAGCCTACCCTAACTTAGGATTACCACGTTGGCCAAGTGAGGGTTGGTTGACTTCACAAATATCTTTGAATTTCTTCGCAGATACGTGCAGGTTGCATCACGATGTTTTCCCTTACCGTAAGAACGTCGGATAAATTTACATATGTAAATCGAAAATCGAAATACACATTGGTACATGCCGGGTTTCGAACCCAGGATTTGCAGATTACAAATAAAGTGCTTA
Organism: Papilio joanae; assembly: GCA_018248035.1. Classification (NCBI taxonomy): domain Eukaryota; kingdom Metazoa; phylum Arthropoda; class Insecta; order Lepidoptera; family Papilionidae; genus Papilio; species Papilio joanae. Next base: position 8,117 of record DWHV01000017.1, on the reverse strand, counting down.
ACCACTGAGCTACCGACGCTCTATTGTGATTGTATGTTGGTATTATAACAATATTAATATTAAAATAGACGTTTCCTTATTACATTTAAAATTATCAAAACTCGAGTACATAATTGAAAACCAATAACTTAAACGAAAGGCGTAAACGTTTCGTTCAATTGTTTTGAATTTTCAGCCTTATTATGTACAGTAAACAGTACATTTTACGATCAATCTGTTTGAGAATAGTTATTTGATAAAGCAAGGGTTATTTTAAATTAATATTTTGTAGATAGCATTACAATAGAAGTATACATGGGTGATAATATTCGACGTGTCAAATCGCTCCCAACTACTCTCAATATGAACTTCCGCCACAGCTGAGTGGGTTACAGTAGACGTATTAGAGTTAATAAAATAATATGCTTATGTAACACAATATACATATGTGCTTCGTATACTGTCATTGTTAGTTTTCACTGCCAAATATGTACAAAAAAAAGATCTATATATTTTTGTACATGTGTATCAAATCCGTGGTTAAACATGCAACCGGAAAATAAAAAATATAAACAATCTGTACCACTTAAAGGCATAAACAATGATGGGTTCTAGAAATTATTATGTATAATTTTTCTTAATATTAATTTAATTCAATAAAAGAGTGAATTTTGGATTCGAAAAAAAAACCTAAAAATATCACCTAAAGAATGTAGATAAAGTACACGTTTACAAAGAGAAGCGGCAGTAGCCGCCAGAGATAAGATAAAAGCTGGCACGAGATATAAATATACGCATGATTATGTGACATCTAATAAATTTAATTTGAAACGCAAAAGATAAGGATTTTCATACTAAATATTAAGTAGAAATAAGTAGCTACAATTAGCTTTTTTTCTCTCCCGAGAAAAAGTCCACGTTTTATTTTTCTTGTTTTAATATGTGTTCCATTGTGTCTTTTATCCACGGATCTAATAATTTAAAAAAGCAAGGTAGTACAATCGAAATGTGTTTCTTTCAGTTTGTAAATTAATTATTACTTGATGTATTTCGGAATGTATTTTACAATATCATTAGTTCATTCGATTAATTCCAGGTTAAATAGCTATTAGAATCGCAGCTCGTTATTCTGTACATTACGCTCCAATGAAACTTAATTCGGATTGCAAATCTAATCTAAATTTGAAAACAATGCCGAAATTATCCGGCTAAATTAACGTACACTAAATTGAATTTGACTCGATTCGAATTTCACACATTTCGCATTTAATCTTTAACTGAACGATACGAAGTACAACAAGATACGTTATCAATTTTTTATATGTTATTTTACATTATTCATCGTAGTTGTGGCTAAATCTAATTTTTTTGAATATTTTAACCGAAATTGTAATTAAATTCCCTTGATATGTCATTGCTGCTGACTCTTTTCCACGATTTGGTGTGTATTTAGGAGGTGTATCCAGCCAGAAATTCATTGTTTTGCTTTTCAATATTATTATTAAATAAGCGGTTCATTATTTTAATTAAAAAAACCTAACTGTTTACCTTTTGTTTACACTACGCATATGTTTTGATTTTAATCTTAAGTTTCAAACGACGAGTTAAGTGCAATGACGGATTAAAAATAAACACTTAAACATTTTCAATGTCTTTACTAAGCACAATTCGATGGTTCTCACGATGCACACATGCCTATAGCAACTAAACGGTTAACCAAAACAAACGTAGCCAAGGTTAAGTTTGTAATTTATTGCCACTTGAGCGACGACAGGGCACCAGTTACACAAAAAAATATCGCCCGATATAAACAATGAGTTCTTTCGATGTAACCGGCCGTCGTCGCGCCGTCACCCGAGCGCAGGGCCGGCGGGCGCCACGCGGCGTAGAGGTGCGTAGCTATATTGCGTACACGGTACGAAGCGTAATTGAAAGCGACGGTGAAAGTATGCCGTTATTTTAAAGCTTTCAGCGTTTAAAAATTCCGAGTTTTTTAAACTGTTATAGAACGTTTTTATTCAGGTATGTCTTTCACGTCCATTATACATTTATTTATTCGAGTGTACCTTGAAGTCCATTGTGATTTTGTAAGAGCTTTTAACGCGACTTCTCTCGCGCGGTATTAAAAAATAAGTATTGAAGTAATAGCATATGTCACACATTGATAATGTAGCTTTCTAATGGCAAAATAATTCAGTCCACTAGTTTTTGAGTTTATTTGTTACGTACATAAATACAAATCATTCCTCTTTATAATAATAGTATAGATAAAAACATACTAAGCGACGATGAAATTTCTTGTGGCAACAACGTCGTTAGTACTATATGGACACTCGAAGACATAATACGAATGTTGACTTTTTACTTTCAAGTTGCGGCCGTTGAGATAACTTTAGCAAATGCACTAAGCTTTGAGCTTCATCGTGTTTATTTTTCACACAGCGCTGCGTCAACATAGTCTATTAACATTTGAAGATTGTTTGCGGACCTGATTAATATTATAGCTGACAAGTTAAGTATACTCGTATTTATATGGAAGCGTCACACATTTATATAAAAGAGTTTCACAAGCGTTTGAAAAATGTTGTATATTTCCTCATACTATTTACTTATGTTGAGCTTTATATGGCAAGTGTCACAATTGTATGAATTATCATGAATATTTTTCTAAAGCGGGAGGTATCGTCATAAGCTTAGATCAATGTTCTATTGATTTTATAAATATATAATTGCAAAATAAAATATATTCCAATTCAAGTTTTGTGGCTGCACTAGATTATTATACACGTTGATGATTGAATACGAAAAAGTACTAGGTAATTTTTTTAAGTATGTTTTTGGAATCAAATAAACTCCCACGTTTGTATCACACCCGTTCGAGTGTACGTGTGTTATTATTAATAAGAAAACATGTTTTTGAGTAACGTTTGTTTTGACGGCAGCGCGCATATTAACGCAGCGGGTAAGGCAAGTGTCGACATGTATTAGACCCACACAAAGAGCGATTGATCGCCGGGGTCTTTTAAAATATGAACAGTGCTCCAATTTTGGAATTGATTAATTGTTAGTAGCGACCGTCCCGGGATCCATTTCAGAGGTCTATTTTAGGAGTCCATTGCTCAGTTGTCATCGCGACTGTTATTTTTTAATTGCGGCAATTATTTGATCTTTCAAAGACGATTCGTTTCGTTAATTAAAAAGATTAAAATGGTTGTTTTATAGCAATTGTTCACTCGGATTACGCGATCAATTTAGGAAAATTATATATATTTTGTTTAAGATTTTTTTTTTGTTCTTATGTAGTGCAATTTTAAAGCGAAGTAATTAATCTTCTCGACCCATATTATAATAATAAATCAACGCATGAAGCAAAGTTACAGAATACTTCTCAAATACATATCTTAAATTGATTATTAAAAACATTGAAAAGTTTAACGAAAGTATAATTTTTATATGAAAATGTATTTCATAAACCTTGGCAACAACTTTGAGACCATTTTTTATATGTGGCGTGTATTACCAAAAATTGCACAAGTTTTTGCCAAAGTTTCCGACAAAGCATTGCCCGTCTCTAACAATGCTTTATTTTTGTTCGTGCGGTCTCGACTGACAGCTCGCGTGATGTATTAGTCCCAGGCACTGGATTATTTTTACCCATTTCATGAAGTTTGCATGCATCTATTGTATACAGCGGAAGCGGCCTCACAAAGCTCTTATAGATTATTGTTAAGGGTGAGTTTTGGGGCCTCTGAATAGGCTTAAGCTTGCTTTTAAATACCTGGTGCTAATAATTTACTCAATATAACTATGTTCAATATTTTAACAACCACTTTTAGGTACAATTATAAATTAATACTAGTTTTTTTGTGCTGAATAAGTTATATATAGATAAAATCGTAAAAAAAAGTGTCTATCTACTCTCAGGTACGGCATTAGAACTTATTACTGACTTTTATGTATAGACACATATATGTATGTAAGGACCATGTTATGTGTGTGTATGTGTGAACGTGTATTATTTCGTGTTTAATCAAGTAATGCAATTCGGAATAATTTTCCTTAATTCTATTTCTCCCCTAATTCATCTTCCAAAGTATTAAATGACAAAAATTGTGAGCAGCATTTATTATGTTCACAACTTAACGACATTCTGTTGTGTTGCAAAAAATATATATAAATAAAACAGTTGAAATTATAAGAAGTAAAGCAAAATGTGATAAATATCATGTTGGAAATACAAGGAAAGTTAGATTAAAATGTGTAAAATTTTAGAAAAAACTGTGTAAATCGGAAGTGTCGAATAGGAATTAATTCACAACTTGAACTACAAAATCGTACAATTTATATGTACATTTAGCAATTAAAAATCTGTAGTTTCTCACAAATAAGGATTTACTTTAAACGAACGTTAACTTGTTTTTAAAATTTTGTTTAAATTGTAGTCTGGGAGTTGTAAATAGTACCTATGATGGAAAAAACTTAAATTTTATGTATTTTATACATATTTAAATCGTAACTTTTCAAAAACTAGCTATCCCGTTTTTTCTTAGAAAATAAAAGAGATGACATTATACTATTATACAGATGTTTCAACAGAAGACAAAGACGCGATATGCTAACAAGCAGATCATGAGCGTTATTTACGTAGTCATTCATCTAAACATGACTATTGAACGACAATATTTCTATTATTAATTCAACTATCATATATAATGTACTATTGGTAGCTTTATTGAATATATAAAATATATTGTTTGATAAGAAATGTTAAAATGTACTGTCGAATGTACATATATGATAATCTTTACTAATTAACCGATAACCTCTGGATTTCTTATCACTATCTCTTTATAACCGTTAACCGTTCTATCCGTTAACCGGATAAATCTTCAGCTTACATTATGTCTTTATAATTATTTTATTTCTTGAGTGTGATCCACAAAAAAAAGAATAAAACAATAATTGTGTTTCAACTAATGTATGTACAGTGTTTTTTGTATGTATTTTTAATGCTAAGTATAATATAATTTTTCATACATACATACATATTATGTATTTATATCTTCGTTTAAGAGCCAGAAAGTGGTTCTTTCAAACCTCTCCGGACCGTCAATAAACCTCCGAATAATTTCACTTGGGTCGTTCGTGGGTGAGGTGTCAAATTTTCCACGTCATTAAATGCCCGCCTGAACTTTAAGGTTCGTGTTTAGATATCCATTGTTGTATTAGTTAGATGTATTTAGGTCTAACATAAAATTAATATTTTGGATGCAGTTCTTTAAAATGTTATACAAAGAAATGCGCGAAGAAATCTCCGGCACCGTTTTGTAAACAAATGTATTATTGTTTGGACAATAAAATTAAAAAGGACTGTCGTACTTAAATTGATTAACAGTTTATACGCACAAATAAAAGGATTAAATGTTTCGTGGTAACTGTCGCCTTTGATGTTAAGGAATTTCTCGAGTTAGAGGTTGATTCATTTGACGTGTCTATTTTTAGCGAGCTTTCGTGTGCTGCGACGCGTGTGCAGAGCATGGGGAAAGCTCTACGTTATGTTGGCTCTATGCAACCAACATTAATGTTGCACAATGTTTGACCAAATGTTTCCACTATCGAACCACGCGCGCTATCAAAATATTGACCCTCTTATCCGCAACGAGACTGTGCCGTCGTACTTTAAGACTTACAAGTGTGAGCTTTTTATTTACCTTTACCATTAGCAAGCACTTAATAGTGTAAGCATGTGGCATTAAAATAATATTTGATCGTCGTCCATGCGGCGCGTTTATCAACAAAGAATTTCTTCTATCAAAACCTCATTATACATCAACGTAACCTTCCTATTTTTTTACCCCCGAAATCGGCTCGTTAAAGTCATTTATTTAGGACCACTTTTTGTCGAAAGGGATGAAATTAAACGTAAAGAGTGACCATGTAACAATTAAGGAGCCGTTAGAGATAAAAAATGTCACCCTTGTAAAGGCTCTTTACGGGTGCAGTGGCCAAAAAAGGGACTGTTTTTATCACCTGGGTTGGAAGTCACAAAATGTTTATCACCACTCCACGACATGTTGATTTATGATTTCACCCCGCTCGAGAGCCGGCACCGACTGAAGTGTATTAGATTGTTTAATTGCTCGTTTATTTCCAAAGATAATGCCTGTAACTGAGTTGAGAGACCTTTAAGCCACTGAAGTGGGAACGCGGGCGATTAATTTAATTGTATTTTTTCCACGTCGCAATTATTTTCAAAGTTAAGAGTCATAAAGCTTACAAAAATTCACCTATAAATATAAAATTGAAATCGAACTTGCATCAGCTGTTGATCTAACTTAAGATTTATTACACGTAATTGCTATGAAGGGTACAATATCTCATGCATTATGGATTATATCCGAGATATACGATGTGTTTTAAGACAAAAGATATAAAAGAAGACCTAAAAAAGGTGGCTAATGAATGGCTTACGAAGTGTAAGAGCCCACCCGGGATGTTAAAATTAAAGGCTTATCTTAAATTATGCTTAATTGGAGGGTCTAAAAAGAGCAGATTGAATTTCAAAACGGAAGATTGATGTAGTTTGGACGGCGCTGTGTTGCTGATAATACTATAAACAGCTTCGATAAAATAAAGCGAATTACTTAGTCGTATCTGAGATACGTGACCGCCTTCAAAGTAATAAAAATAGTACGGAATAAGATTCGAAATATTTGTTGTTTTTTGTAGATATTAAAACTGACTGACTCTTAAATATGTCGCGATAAGAGAATGTTTGGGTGGTCTAATTTCGAAATTAAAAAGCTCTTGATCGAATACCAGAAACGTTGATTACCAAAACGATCAGAATGTTTTGATTTCATTAAAAAATGTTAGTTTCAGATATGCGGACCCACAATTGTATAGAACAGTAATGCTAAAATTCGCAATAAAAAGATAACAGGCTATTAAGTGATTAAATATGTCAATTCTTACAATTACCAGCAACTTATTTTATCCACTTCTTCACACCAAATTTCACTATATTAAACAGCAATGACAAAATATTACATTATTTTCTAAAACCTGTCAAATACATATAATACGTACAAGGATTGATTTTTCAACAATAAATATGATTCAGTATCCGTTTTGTTTTTTATGAGACACGAAATTGACGTAATATTTTATGGTCCGGATAATTACACGACATTTGCATTTAAATACTTATTTTATGATTCAAAAATTTTTGGATGTTATCAAACGGATTGATATAATAATTATTAAAGATTTATTTATGTAACAATCTCAAAATAATAATAATAATAAATAGAGTACGGTAACTAACATTGTGACAGATAATTTTACATATAAGATATAGAAATAACATTTTAGGTTTATTGAATATGTTTTTCATAGAACGTAAATAAAAATACTTAGTTAAATTTCTTATGAGTTGGAACTTTCGTTGAAATACTAATTTAATTATGTATCCCAAAAGATAGAAGAAAAAAATGCATATTAATCTTTGAGAAGAACAGCAATTAACTTATCGAAATCAAGATGGGTTCAAAAGTCAATGTAATATTTCAATATACATTAATACAATGTAGACTATTGTTCTATAAGTCGTAACTAAATCTTTAAGTAAACATTGCATAGGAAACCAAACAAAAATATAAAAGTAAGATATTAAACAAAAAGCCACTATGTTTAAGTTGCTAAACCCGTCCACAATAGCGTATTGTTCCCAAAAACCCCAACAATGCGCCCAGTGTTTCCATTCCTCTCTTAATTCCCACTAAACCCTCTAAGCGTAGTCTGAGTGGCAATCCGTGAATTTCAATAACAAACTCTCTCAAGGAAACAGTATCGTTTTAATTGACCTAACAAAAAGCGATTGTCGACTCTTGAAAGAAATCGCTAGAACAAGCTCCATCAAACTGTTTGCAGTAAATTTTTATTGCGGCTTTAAAATCACTTGTATTATAAAATTTGGAAGCTAATTAAGGTTGTTTTTTAAGTTAAATACGGTATGAAAGGACTGTGTATGATAGCATCTATTAAAGAAATTCTGATTTCTTATCTTAATATATATAAATCTCGTGTCACAATGTTTGTCCTCAATGGACTCCTAAACCACTTAACCGATTATAATA
>DWHV01000016.1:0-27204 GCA_018248035.1 Papilio joanae | reverse complement strand
ATGTAATGTAGTTACTGGTTGAATCAAGAATTCGCATTCAATTTGCGTTGTGAATTGGCAGCAGATGGCTACGTCAAACTAGTCGAGCAGCGACGTCTGATGAACAGTTTACTCACCTATTGAGGTAAATTTCTAGTATATTTTGATATCAGAGAATTTCGTAATAAATCCTACACAAACAAAATGATGTAATTAAATTAAACCTTAAATGTATTTACAACATAAATACTCAAAAATATGACAAGTTCTGTTTTTTTTAATTGTCGTATCATCACGTTTATTTAAAGGTGAATTTCACCATGTACAAGAACACTACATTTATCTCTTAATCAAGAAATATGAGAGAAATGGTCAGTTGGCCGTCCGAGGTATCGCTGGATGGATGGTCCACGACAGGGTCGGGATGACGCGTGATCGGAGAAAATGAAGACTTGTTGTCGGAGGCCAAGGCCCACTTCCGGTCACTGCGTCTCCTTAGTTAGTTAGATATGAGAGAAATAACAGTGGGATTAGTGTTGTAACTTCTCTGTGTTCAACAATACTAAAGAATTATAAGAAAGTTTGACTTAAAATTTTATATGTATACAATGTCCCGTTAATTTTTTACCTTGATATATAACAGACATAACCTTGTCAGTAATCATAAACATACTTTAGAATATTGCTTGTAAAAATTTATGAAGCGAAGATCGCGCCGGGTTGTAAAGCAGTCGCGTTAACATAACTGATATCTATTATAATTTGAAGTCAAATGTTGTGCTACATGTTGCGGTCAATGGTACGACATTCACGTTTCAAAACACGCTAACTTCTTTACCATTGAAAATAATTTACACCCATTTGAAATTTTTGGGCTAAAAAAATCGTGTTATCGGCAAATGAATTGACAAAATAATGCGAAGTTAATAATTATTGAAATAAAATTAGTAAAGAATATTTTAATACATTTATTTGTACATATTTTACATAAAATAAAATGTACACAAAATACACATTTCCGAGTCCATTGTTTTCATACTTATCTAAAAAGTAATAAAAAATTTAAGTGAGTTGTCACAGTCGCCATACCTTATAAACATATCTTCCTCCCTTTTAACCTCTTAGAAAAAACAGAGAAAACTATAAGTTTCATTACTTCGGCAGTGACAACTCATTGATATACTTAGATGAAATGAAACAGCTTTTAAAAACGTATTAAAAGCAAATTTTGACACGAATCAAAAGCGAGATTAGTTAAAACAGAATAATTTAATTGTAGAAAAAGTGTTCCAGAATTGAACGGAATTAACAAGACTCAAACGGAAACATAATTTTTGTTTGTGCTTTCGTTAACGTTTTAATTTAATCTTTTCAGCAAGAATTTAGTTGACAGATAGATAAAAATAGTTCCAAATTTAAAATATTACATTTTTTTATAGAAAGCTTAATGTAAATTAAACTATTTTCTAATCATGTAAAATATTTAATTAAAATACAGGGAAAATTAAAATATTTCACTTTAATTATGAAATTCATTACAATTTCTAGATTTTTGATTTAAAAATAATATGCTGTTTTTTTTTAAATAAAATTAAACTTATTATTAAAATAAATAGATATATAGAAAGTTATTTCTAAATCTTTTCAAAAATACGATAAAGTCTATTTACAACATTTGGTCTCATAAAACTTTTATAGAAGATTTTATTTCTGTAAACTAAATGAAATAATTTACATTTTACAATGAAATAATGAACATTTAATATTTACAATTAGATTATAAATCTAACTATATAAGTATGTATGTACATGATTCATATTAATTTAATTTTAAAATACTTAAACATCCACAGAAAGTGTTCTAAATTGTTATGCGTAAAAATATAAAATAAACATAATTATATAAGATTTAGAGGTTTTAGAAGGTCTTAGAGGTACAGTTAATTTTGCTAATTGATGTTCACGAAACGTTGCAACAAAACCAGCCGTTGTGTTCAAATCCCGCCTTGTATCGATGTGTTTTTCGATTTACACATGTACATTTATCCGACGTTCTTATGATGAAGGAAAACATCGTGATGCTGCACATATCTGAGAAGAAATTCAATGATATGGTGAAGTCAACCCGCACTGGGCCAACGTAGTTGACTATGGCCTAGTCACCACTAACTTTGGGAAGCCTCCGAACCCCTCAGTGGGGATGTATAAGGAGCTGATGATGATTGTTGCAACAAAAATAGTTAATCCAGAAATATTCGAATTCAAATAACGCAATCGTGCAACATAATGTTGAACTATAAATATCCGACGGCTCCACATTATTAGTCGCTAACGAACGGGTGCTGCGTATGTTTTGCGTAAACAAGGCATTTCCTGAACTCCCCGGCGGAGCGTTTACCAACACCAAGTCAGTAATGAACTACATCTCATTTCAAAGCATCGCATTACCTCAATTAAAATTAACTAAGTTCTATGATGATACGACGTGAGATCAACTTACCTAACGGCCTGCAAAATGAGCTAGATAACGGTTGCGGGATAATTTTCCCATTTATAATTAAATTATCTAACCATGAAAACTGTTGCATTAACTATGTAATATATTTTTGTCTCTTATCCTCAAAGAGAACGAAAGGGATGGCAATATGACTTTATACAAGTGTTAGTGGAAACCCACACTAATCTTGTAGTCGGAGACCAAAGCAGAGAAAGATGTTTGAAGAAATTTGATCAGTGACAATGTATTGAGAACTTATGACGAGTCATAATAATATTAAAACGATTGATACTATTTACAGATCATTGTTTATTAATACTTTAAAAGCTTTAATTTTATTTAAAGTAATGACTGAATAAAACTATAATTAATTTGATATCGTTGATATGAAGCCAAATTTGAAAATAATAATTTATATATAATAATTTTAATATCTCAAAAATATACTAAATCACTTGATAATCTAATTTTTTTAAAAGCGATGACTTAAAACTTTACCGTGACATAATCAACATTCAACCACAATCGTAGTAAAATTATCAATCAATCGTTAAACGACTATCAAATTCAATTAAGCTCCATTTGTACGCACATCACTGATATTTATGTAAATTAATTAATTATGTATTTACTTATTTATACAGTTTATAACAACTAATATATCATATTACATTTTTGTTTATTTTTAATTTGACAGCTGTTTAAGCTACGATTAAATTTAAATTTAAACCCGTTTTTAGTTTCGTCGTCGACCCTGAAAAATTCCCGCCATTCCTTGTCACACTCCCGATAGTCCGCGTGCGTGTCGCTGTGTCTCTCCTCTGTCACCGTCGCGGTCTTCTCACACCCACTACTAGGACCCGCACCCTTAAAGCAATCGTAATAAGGTTTACAATCGATGCTGTTCGTACTCCTAGCAATGTATCTTTCGATTCCGTCGCGGTTCCTCAAGTCATTGTTGTAGCAGACGAAGAAATTATCTTTATCCAAATGTCAATCTTTGCCGACATCGGTCGCTAAGGTGAACCTGGTGCCCGATTCGCTGATAGAGTCGTCTCTGATCTTAGGACGTCTGTTGCCGTTCATATGCTCGATGAATGACGTGTTGGTGTTCCTGCCGCAGTCTCTGTGTATGCTGTGTTGGTTAGAAGGAGAGAGATGCGTCAGTCTGTAGCTGACGCAGGAGTCGTTCCTTCTGACGACAGTGCGAGTGGTGCCCGCTCTGGAGCTGCCGATGGGGGCGAAGGAGGTACCGTTCTGGTCGGGAGTTGCGGAGTTGAAGCAGCAACACAAACATTTGAAGTAGGACCTGTGGAATTCTCGGCGGAATTTTCCTGCAACAAGAATTTTTTTATAACCGATGTAGGAGACGAGCGCGCTCTAGGGACAGTACACTGTGAACGTGAGACGTAATAATAAATTGACAAATTTGTAGAAAATAAAATTTGTGCCAATATTGCCATGATGTGCTTTAAATAAAAGGGTAGTAAATAAAATCGGTGTTCCAAGATTTTAATGGATGAACAACATTTTAATTTTAGGCTAATCTAAGACATACAGTATTTATATTACCATTATATTACCAGACCAATCTTGGAACCATTAATTTAAAAAAAGGAAAAATATTGTGACTTTTGTACAAGTGTATTGGATAATAACATGCAGAATATAAATTTAATTTCAAATGTTTTGTAAATATGTGCAGTAGAATTGCCTTGTGTTTCCTATTTTGACAGACATAAGCGATTAGATTGATTCAATAAACAATGTACTAATTTTGCAATTTGATTAACCGAGGTGTTTCATTTACGATTTTATAATTTATACTCGACACTGGCCCAATCCGCAAAAGGAGAGCCATAAACAAGATCTAAATGTATCCAACTTATAATTTACACTTTTGTTATAAAGTTCGCGGTCTCATTTAATTTCATAATAAACTTTGGTATAAATTATGCTGACTTCCGTATTTTCATGAAATAGCTGAAATTTTTTAATTTTTTTCTTGGAATATTACACAGAAATACATAAAAGACATGCGACAAAAATGGGGGGAAAGGTTGTTGTTTGCGTGACAATAATTTCGGTCAGGGCCAGCGGTCGCTACTAACCTGAAAACCCAGGAAATCCTGTAAGCAAAATATTTATGCGTGATGTATTTTTAAAAGAAATTAACAAGCGGTTTATAATACCGCTCAGTCAAACAAAACAAACACGTTGTACCAACAAATTATAAAAAAATAACGTCATGATTTGTTAAAGGGAGATTCCAAAAAAGATAAAACTTCTTAAGAACTACTACTAATTTTGATAGAATTAGATAATAATTTTTCTGTCACATTTAAGTTTTACAATGTATCAAATTATGTAGAAAGTGTGCTGTGATATGTTGTGTAAAAGTTGATTGAATTTTATGAAGGTCAGTTCCATTTTATTTCTTACTTACTTCATTAATAAAAAGAAACAAATTATATACATCTTACCCATGTTAGTTAAAAACTCCAAATTTTTTTCATACGAAAATTAGTGTTCTCATGTTTGGTAAACAGTGTCACTGGCATTAACAGTTGTGTACTTTCAAGATAAACTGATAAAGCTTGCATTCGAATGAAAAGATTCAAATCCTAAGAGAGACTAAGATTTAACTACACTTAACATGAGTTGAGAGATGAAGAGAAGTTTTCCTCATAAAAGGAAACAAGACGCAGTCTGATGATGATGCAGACAGGTATATTAATTTAAACAAGAGAAAAAGATTTAATAGCCCAGTTTGTGAAGCTAATCGTATGTGTCATGTATGATGTTCACTTACCGCTCATGAAGTTGTATATGAGAGGATTGACGGCGGAGTTGGCGTAGCACATGACGTGAGAGATGAGCGCGATGCAGGTCATCACGTCGCTCTGCTGCACGTCGTACGCCACCCTGTTTCACCCAACTATTAAATTACTGGTCATGGACTTAGCGAGATTGAAGCACTAGCGATCGAAGAACATTTTCCTATCATCCATCCAAAACCTGATTGGGATTTTTACTCATGTTACAACACATATATTATATATATTTTTGCATGAAGTGAATAAATTTGGCTTAAAGTAGAATATTGTTACTGTAAAATATTAAATTTAAACAAGATATCGTGTAAATATAGCAACGCTGAGTAGCATTGTTAGATAATAGACTTACTTTGTATAAAACTTTTATCTCAATTCTATTGAAGTTCATCGAAAAGCAAATTGACCTGAGTACAGAAAGCAGATGCACTGGGAAGTAGCAGACGGCGAACATGGCGACGACAGCCACCAGCATCTTGGCCGCCTTGCGCCGCGACCGTAGCTGGCCCTCGGTTGACGCATTGGCGTGGATGGAGGGCGTTGTGCGTCTGTTGGCAGCCAGCCCTACCGTATCGAAAATAACATTAAAACTTTAGCAGACATCATTATCACAGTTAGTTTTACAGATTTTCAAGATACTGTTGCCATAAATTGTCTGTGTGGCACTGTTGGCTACACTGTCCCTAGTACTCATGTCCATTAGTGGCAGCACGAACACAAAGCCATTCTTTTGTCAGTGCTATCCAAGCCATATACATCTTTCATGTGTATTACTCAAGCTCGGGACTCAGAAGCTGCATACTCTACAGTGTTAAAGCTTCAATTGTTACAACATACACAATGGTATTATGTAACAAACATGAGCAGCAATAACAAAGTCCTTTAGTTTATAAAAGTCAACATAAACAATGCTAATGTCTTGTAAATTATAAACAAAAAGGCTACAAAGAAAATCAACGAAAACATGAATCGTGACACTGTACCGTCGTTAAGGATTTGCTTAAACTTGAAACCAACATTGCAGTTGAGGTGTAGTTAAGTGATTGGCTTTGAATAATTATGTCGAGGCACGTTTAAGTCAATGTGCTGTTAAAGAGTACATTTATATTTTTACAGAAACGTAAATTAAGGCTAGGTAACATATTTTAGACAGTATCGCTATGGGCGGAAGATTTGTACTATTTGGCATAAAGTAGCAAGTCAATATTCACTTTGATGCTCTTGACAGACGAAACAAAAGGGAAACAAAGAAGCAAATATTTCAATAGGTGGAAGGCAATAAATACAAATACCTTTGTTTTATTTAACAACATAAACGTGCATAGAAGAAAGAAAATAGTAAAAGAAAACAATGATTTACTAATAAAAACGTACAAGCCAGATGTGACAATACTATTAAATATAACGTTCATTTGCTTAACACGAATATATGTGGTCTTATTTGTACGATAAATAGTAACAGTAGGTAGCGACTGACGGGACATTTGTATTAATACATATTACCATCCCTTTCATCCTCTTTGAAAAACAGAGACTACGATATTTTTGTCATGACCGAAAGTATTTGATGTAGCGTATCTTGAGAATTGCTTTGGGCTTTATTAACAAGCTCCATCTCACCGCCTTGTTTCATTTATTACAGCGGGCGACAGAAGTATAATATATTTCTTAGACTGTAGACTACTTCACGATACAAACTTTTTTGTTCACTGTACAATCATAATACGCTGGTGTCATGTTATAATGTTAACAGCAGGCAATAAACTAACTACCAACATTGTGTTCATAAAGTATTTTGAGATATTATCACATTGTCGCTATTTTGCAAAATGGACTGAATTTGTATTCAGACATTCCTGTTGTTGTCATATCGTTTATTTAAAAAGACGAGTTCGTAATTGATTTCCATATAAACAGACCGCGTGTCAGCAAATTGTTATAGTGAGCGCCGCCCTTTATTCAGTCCCAGCCCATGTCAAATTATGATGGATTCCAGTGCGCGTGAAATTGCTTTTGATAAATTGATTTTCATTACCGCTTCTTTACAAAACGATCGGACGCAATTAATTATTTGCTTCAAAAAAAATCTGGAAGTTTTTAATGAAGCAGAATTGATTTATTAAATCAGGATCTATTAATTTTAGAAATAAAACCTCAGCCTTTTTGAAATCAATTTTGGTGCTTTCAGTTATTGGCATAAAATTCATGAAAACGTTATTCACTAATGGACCATGACTTCGATTATCTTTTGATATAAAAACATGGATATGAAATTAAGAATAAAAAACTAATTCCCTTACTTAGTGTAAATTTTAATTTCCACAGAGAATTTATAAACTCCTGGATTGAATATACACTTGGTAAATTCAGACTAAAAACTAGACTCTGTTATGTTTCAATACTCACAATTAGTCTGTCCGCTGGGTGTCGAGCACAGTTTATGTGACTCCGTGTGACCGGGGATATTGTCTGACCTCCACAGAACTCGCACGATCTGGCAGTAGGCGATCATCATCAGCAGTAGAGGAAACCTGACAATTAACATTAATTAACCAAAAATGCTAAAGTATAAAAAATGCGGTAAATATAATAAAAATCAATAAACCCACATCGAAACCCCACAAATGAATTCTACTGATAGTAGTTCTTAGGAAGAAGACGAATCGGATAACACCTCACTTTTCAAAATTGGTTAAGCAATTTAGGCTCCATGAGGTCCCAAGTGGAGTGTCCAACTCCTACATACATACAGAACATAAAAACTTGCGAACAACATTACACTCCCGAGTTAGTCGAGTAAAATGGTAATCTATTCTGAATCGATCAGCATCAAAGACATATTACCAAAGGTAAAGGGAACAATTTTGGTCGCGTAAGTAATATAAAAGAAAGTCGGGGATTCAGTCAAGCGAATGATAAAAAATAGATCATGCAAAATGTTCCGTAAATATTATATCCTAAATATGAAATAACTTACATCGCGTATTAAGTTATTTTATTTCATTATTTTGTAAAAATGTAGAATTTCCTATTATTCGTGTCGAATACTCGTTATAACGAATGTTTTGAAATAAATAACAGCTATAGTAACTGAAATACTTAGTTGTTAAGATTTCTACAGCCTTATTTTACTGAATACAACATTTATCGGTCGTTACATCTGTCCATCTCAACTATATACAAAAGACGAGTTTATTCTTTATAATAGAAATTGTTAACGCTCGCGGAACTGTTGCAAAAGATGTTGCGTATACAATAAATTGTGAATGCCCTTGGCATTTATACGACAATGGAGTCTGCGTCGATATACAAATTGTGAGATGACTTACGTGTACAGGAAAAGTGCCTTTATTATATGCCATTTAAGGTCACTATCGTCTGACCAGGTGGAGGTGCACTGCATGAAGTACTGCACGTTGAATCTCAGCTCCATCTTCCTTTCCACTTGCAGCACCACAAACTCCGGTACGTCTGAAAAAATACTATACATTTTATCGGGTTCAGATCTTCTTTAATTTGCTTACATTTAAAAGATCCCATGATATGATTGTTTGGACATTTTAAAAGGATAAGAGAAGTAAGTAAAATGAGAAAAATTTATATTTCAAGTGCTTTTCTAGAATAACAAGGGAATCAAACAAACCAATCAAACAAACATTAAAAAAAGGAGGCTCTAAATACAAAAGTAGAGGATAGAGTACATGGTAACCAAGGAGAAATAGGAAGTAGACTTGGCACTTACAAAAATACTATACGATATATGATTTTTAATCATTATTTGGGTGATGAAACCATTGCAACATATTACTTTGGTAGATGCAGTAGTTGAACTGATTTATAATTTATAATTGGCAAAGAACGAATTAAAAACAATGACTTACTGAACAACAGAGATAGTAGCCATATAATCAAGATGGCAGTTTTGGCTCGGCCGGTTGTCGACTTGAACTTTAATGGGAAACAGATCGCATACCAGCGGTCCACTGAGATGAAGGTAAGTGTCAGAACTGACACCGTCACTGACACCGACTGTAGGTAAAACAAATTTTGTTAAAATTTCATTGTACACTTAAATTAAGGAAAATGTTGAAATAATTCTTTATTTATCTGACTTAAACAATATACTAACCTGAAAGTATAATACAATCCGGCACATAGCAGTACCAAAGAACCAGGTCTCAGTGACATCCCACAGCACAGTCGGTGGCAAGCAGATCAGGATGACCATAAAGTCAGCAACCGCCAAGTTCACTATGAAATAATTGGTGACCGTTCTCATCGAGTGGTTCCTGTACACAGCTATGCAGACAAGAGCGTTGCCTATCAAACCAATGACGAAGACTATAGCATGTGTAGCTATTAGAACCCACTCATATGGTTGCGGATATATATAGTCATATAGCATCAGCAAATATTCTTCCTTTGTCATATTACAGAACTCCGGGTCACCCACACACGGTTCTTCAGTGTAATTATATTGATCGTAGAATTCTGTTGTTAAATCAACAGATGTGACATCTTTGGTATTATTGTTGATTTCATTTGTATTATCAATTGGGTTTGTCGTTTTAGTTCTGCTAGAATTTTTTAATTCTAAAAACTCTTCACCGGTAGTTAAATCTTCACTGATGTTTGCAGATCTTTTGTTTATTTTGATGTTATAATTTTTATTTGTTATATTTTTGTAAATTGCATCATTCAATATATTTGAATTCCTTTGTAAGCTATTTATTGAATCAATTGACAGAGTTTCATTTAGATATCTCCCGTCCACCCCACTTTGTGCGCTCATACATAAGTTGCACATGAGGAGTGTCGTTAGAGAGCTAAATTTTAAATGACGCAACATTTTGTATGTTTATCTAATCATTCCTTTGTTTAAAATATAACTTATAAATGAAGAAAGAACAATGTCCTTGGCCATTGTAATTTAAATTATAATTTTGTAAACCAGATCAGGTTTCCTCTCTCCATCTGTGAAGGAAAAAACATTTTTAAACTTTGAAACAAACATTATGGACAATGAGTGTAGACTTAGCTAAAGTTCATGTTGT
The DNA here is from genome assembly GCA_018248035.1 of Papilio joanae. Classification (NCBI taxonomy): domain Eukaryota; kingdom Metazoa; phylum Arthropoda; class Insecta; order Lepidoptera; family Papilionidae; genus Papilio; species Papilio joanae. The sequence goes on along the minus strand of DWHV01000016.1, from coordinate 16,840 downwards.
TTGACAACATTTCTATATATTAAAAAATAGTTAAAGACGTCAGTATTTGTTTTCATTTATTACCATTTCAAAGTCCCTGTGACTCAATCATAGAGACTTAGTAAACGTAAATCAAAGTTATTATTGAACCACATTAATCCAGAGCTAGACATCTCTTTCAAATTGAACGCTTTAGTTTATGACCAGTAGGTACTAACTACCGTAATGCATTACGTATTCCTAAAACATACACTTTATATATAATGATGAAGAAAAAGTTCATTACTTCAATTTTAATGACATGAACTCACAATTGCCATAATTACGGCTACATAACAAAATCTTAACATGTTATACATTTTTTTAACTATTTTATCACTAAACCGCTTCCAAACCATACTATTAAAAGGAAAGTTTGGGTAAATTGCTTGAAAAGTTAGCTAACTGCAAAGTTAAGACTTTCCATCTTGCATCTTATTTGCAGGCACTTACAAAATATAAATTCACAAACATTTACTTTGTCCAATAATACTTATTACCATAGCGTTGTTTGTTTTTTAAATAGTTTGTGTTTCTCGATCGGTGTAAGAATTTAATTTCTCACCCTGCGCTTCCGGGCGCGTCGGAGGACAAACACAAAGCTGGATCCGTTTTCATGTCTTTGACATTCTCCTAAGCTCGCTTACAGACATTTATTGGCAAAGACAGTATTCCAATATCACTTTTTATTTTCACGTGAACGATTACTTTAATTTTTAAGATATTTACTAAGAAAAGGCGGCATTTAATAGTAAAATCTCCCTCAAAAATCAACGCTGCTTTATTTATTTGAAATCATTTGTCTCTTCCACATTTGAAATGTTTTTCAATTAATTTCAAATACAGGATACGAAATAAATGATTACTTGTACAACCGTCATAACAGATCAAAGAACAAAAGAGTAAATTCATTGTTCGCAAAAATACAGTAAATAAGCAAAAATAGAAAAACACGTAAATGCGAAATGTTTGTTTTGATTTCAGTAAATCAACCGCGCATGAGTCAATCTGACTCAAACGAGAATTATAAAACATAGAAATTGAGAAAAACATTACATCAAGTTTTCAAAAACATTATTCATTTAAGCTAATTATTTTCATTGCTGTTATTTTTGGGACATCAAAATAATATTTATTTATTTACATATTTGAGTATGTATTATCTTCACAATACATGTAGTACATATGTATATTTTGGATTTCCATTTCCTCTAATTCTGTAATCTATTCCCAATCAAAAACTTTTGTGACAGACAATTTGGATTTATTACGAAGATAATTTATATAAGCTTGTAACAACATCATTTGATGTTTTGTGATTCCAATAAAATTTCTTTCGATTTGATAGCATTCGATTTTATAATGTTTTTCCTCTTTATTGTATAATAATACACTTTAAATTAAATTAGAGTTTACTTACTTTATTCTTATTTATTTTAAATACAGATATATAACCTAGTAAGGGAATCGCTAATTCAAAGTGTAAGAAAAAAATCGTTACAACTTAATTGCTGAAATAAATTCTTAGATTATAATCTAACTCAAAGGTAATATGTCAAGTCGTCTAACAAATTCACTGCAGTAAAAAAACGCATTAAGCAAACGAGCGTACACCTCAGTAACAAAGAGCATTCCCATTTCTAGCACAGTTATTACAGCATAAGTACGGCCCCAACGCCCCCTATTGCCGAAAGGTCAAATAGTCAGACGTTAACGCCTTAAAACTCTTTGCGTTTTCGCTTTAAAATATTCTCTATAAGATTTTTTTTTTAACAGTTCTTAGTTAAATATGCAAAAAGACGTTAAATTAAAATATATGTAAGTAATAGAAAACGAACGAAATGCGCCTGGTAAAAATCAATAGCACAAATTTGGTTGTGCTTTAAATGTTTATGTTATTGTTAAATATTTATGATATAAAATCTATCAATTTACAATAAGAAGTTAAAAGTAATATATTAAATGAACATTATACAATCATAAAATAACATTTTCAATTCGGTTCAAACTAAATTGTCTAGTTATAAAATAAATTGTACCGTTAGCACAATGACATCATTAAAAATAATAATTGCATGATATTATTTTTATTTATTCATGAAATAAAAGTAGAAACGCTGACACCCTCTTTGACATTCATCATTCATATAACACAGTATTTAATGAACGCCAGCAACACTTCAACAAATACTCCAGAGAGGGAATAAAAACGTGTTGAAAAGTTAAATATAAATCAAATGTTACATTAAGCAAATTATTTGTACACACTATTAGTTTTTTCCCTAACTAGTTTTATGACACTATATGAAATTTTGTATTAAAATTGAATAGTTGTTGTAGACGCCAGCAACATCTGTACTGCGAATGGGCCCGGTGCTATACCAGGACCACACCGTCTGATGAGTATGCGTGCTGGAGGCCTTATTTTAGTCCTCTTTCGCTCCCTTCCACCCTCCCACCATTTTCTTATAAGGACAAGATGAAAGGGAATGTGAATTTGATGGATGAGGGGACGTATAGTAAGGGGAAATATTATCTTTCGTCGAGTAAAGGTAGGCAGGGCAACGCATCTGCAATTGTGAATTTCTATGGAAAGCAGTAACTTCGCTATTTTGAGGAATTCAGGTGGCCGCTTGCTCCTTTGCCACCTTTTAATCTAAAAAACATAATTTATTTTATTTATATAAATCGTTTTTAAAATGTGTAAGAGGCAAAGAGTGAGAAGCCCTTGGTCTCTGTCTATCTCGTTGTATTAAAGGCGTAAGTTGTGTTGTTTACAAATAACATATTGCAGTACTATTATGACTAAAACGCTTTATTATTTTATTGCTTTATTGTGACAAAATTGAAGTGGTTATAATATACATAAAAACATCAATAATCCTTTGTACTTGTAACTAAATCTTATCTGTGTAATGATGACGTACTTCCGTGAAACAAGTGTCGCATTTCAATGTTGTTTTGTTTCCAAAGAATTAGGCAGTGAAAGATATCGACTATCGAACATTTACACTGTTATAACAGAATTATTTCCCGCAACAACAATATTTGTTGGGTCCACAAATGGACCAGGTCACCCGGTGCAATACCGCGACCACACAGAAGAAACGCTTCAACTAAAAGTAATTCTGAGCCTTTTTTATAAAGGAAGGTGGGAAGATGACGTCGTTTGTGCATCCCCTCTTCTGTCGCTGTTTAGGCGTATTCAGGTGGCCGATTGTTCGTTTGCCGCCTTATTCTACAAAAAAGCTATCAATATGCAAAGCACTGCAAGGGTTAATGTAGAATTAAAGATATAAGAGCATAAATGAAAGGATTACTGCAGATTTTTCTGAGGTGAGTGTGTAGCATAATTTAAATCCCATGTGCATTTTACTGTATTCGATTTATAAGTTTATGGTTCTAGGGCTATGGCCGCATGCCTTTGTCGTAAATTCAGACGAACCGTTCGTACGTGTGGCTACAATAAAATAGTGCTACCTTTTTAAAAGGAATCGAAGCGAACAAAACACTAACCATAAGATACTGTCTTCCATGACACCGTCCAATTAAAAAAGGAGTAAATAGTCTATGTGCTACATCATACTGTTTTACATCTCCGCCACACTGGAGTTACGAGGGAACAATCATCTATACAAACTTTCGCATTTATATATTAACTAGCTATCGCACGCTACTCCGTCCGCGCTTAATTAAAAAAAAGTAATAAGTAGCCTACGTGTTCTTCCAGACTATGTTCTACATCTGTGTCAAATATCATCAAGATCCGTTTAGCCGTTCCAGAGATACCTTCAAACAAACATCCATCTAAACATTCGCATTTATAATATTAGTATGACAAGATCATGAGAGATAAACAACAAAAAAAACAGTAACTTGTCTATACTGCACCGATACTATATTACGTAATATATGGTAATATTAGTTGTTCTCTGGTAATACTACGCACGGTCTTAGTAATACTAAAGGAGTCACATAATTATTCGACTCGCCCTTCGAAACGACGTTTATAATTTTCCGTACTATTAGAAGTTAATTAATTTTAGTTAAATGTACAATTGTCAAGTTTAAAGCAACTAGGTTATTAATCACTGTTATTAACATGCAGTTACACGTTTCAATATTGGAAATACAACACAGAACCGACAACTTAATATACTTTAGTTTAATTCAAGTATTTGTGTTCAAATGATCAAAGTTATTATGTAACTAATTCGAATAAAAATCTTGTTGTAACCAAGTAAAAAAGAATTATCTGCTAAATAAGAAATTCTGAGAAATCATTATTAAATAGAACCCGATAACGATCAAACATCCAATAATAGTTCGCTTCTAAATTACAAACACAATGCAATATGAAGTAACCACTCAATTTGGAACAGTCGAGTGATGTTATTCACACGAAGCCAGCACAGTGGAGTAGACCAGTAAGATAGTGCAGTACCTCTATTGTGTCAACGCAAACTTACCATCTAAACTGTACTGTGTTCTGGCGGACTATGTGTTTAAACAATAGCAGTACTGCTTGCCGCACTGTTCTGGTCTCAACAATAACCATACAGCCTTTCGTTGCGTTTAGTTCATTTGTACTGTTGCAATATTAATCTCATTAAAACTAAATCATTAAAACAGTTGAAAAATTAACGGTTATAATACAACAATTATATTTGTATTGAATATAAAATAAATCAGAAAACGTATTATGGTTTTTTTTGTCAATGATCGAAGAAATCATATTCGTAATTAACAATTCTTAAATTCATTCGATATTCTAGCAAAAGACAATTCAATACAATATATTGAAAAAAAAAATCTGAGTTCGCTTCACAAGAATAAAACTTTGTTTAAATATAGTTGAGGCATCAGATGTGAGGGGAAATCTTGCAAATTGGACATCATCAATAGCCTATGAAATACTAACTGTCGCCCGCGACTCCTTCCGCGAGGAATAAAAAACTTAAGAAGTGTGCCTATGTGTTACATCTATGACTACTATGACTATGTCCAGACTATGTTCTCTCATCTCTGCCAAATTTCATCAAGATCCGTTGAGTCGTTACGGAGATACCTTCAAACAAACATGCATCCATCCATCCATCTAAACATTCGCATTTACCTAACCAGCAAGGCAAAACATACTAATGTTACCTAACTTCTAACTAATATTATAATTAGTTAGAAGTTAGGTAACATTAGTATGTTTTGCCTTGCTTCATCATCTTTGCACTGTTAGCATGGTAACGATTCTGTATTTACGAATCATCACGCTAATGCATACGTTTTTTTAAGAATTATTCAATTTAGCTTTTCTAAGAATTACAAGCTATGAATTCATGAGGATAGAATGTAAACATACTATTTTAATCTTTGCTCATTGTACATTGTAATTAACATTGCGCGAGTTAAATCATGTATTAGTTTACCATCAGCGAGCTTCATTCGCTCCGACTGTAAATGTGGTCGGTTCTTCTAAATGAAAATTTCCACTAACAAAACGTTCTAGAGGTCGTCTGGGACTTTATCAGCGCAAAAAAAGTAGCCTATAATATGATCATATGCATCAGCTACATTTTAAGTCCCGTTAAAATCGACCCAGCATTTCGGAGATTATCTGAAACAAACGCGGATTTGCCGACAGATAGACATTTTAGACTCCAATTTTATTAACAGTGTAGATTTAGTATATTTTTATTCAAGTCTTTAAGCGGATTAAGATTGGAAAGCGAAGGTTTAACATCGGTGGGTATAGTCGATTATAAACATCGTAATAATGTATCTCACAGACTGTTTATATTTTCCTTACAGACTTATTTAACTACTGGCCTGCCTGTAATAACAAAAATGGACACTACATCTCGATCTAGTTTAATAAACAAACCGATTTTCTTACGTAAAAAAAGTGAGAAAAACAAGAAAATATATTACAGAATAAATAATGAAAGAATCCACACCAACTTGGTAAAAACAAGATTCGAAAAACCACAAAAGAATAGGCGATATTAAAGGAAAGTAAATCCGTTCTGTCGTCTTTCGTTACGTATTAACTGCAGACTTCAATAAAATAGAGTTTTAGTAACTACCATTCACGAATAAAAATAAAATTATCCGCTCTATAGCAAACGCCGCAGTCCAACGCTTGTGTACCGTAGAGAAAACGCAGACGTAGTTAGACACACCCCTTTATTTCCACAACCTTTGTTTTGTCAGCAATGGTAGATTATGAAGGGAAGTTTGTCGAGTGTGTACGCAAGCCCATTCAACAGTATTATATAGGATCGATTTCATTTTGGATTCGATGACAGTGTCGGAGAAAAGTCTGTAATAGTTCAAAATTGGCTACATACCGCCCACTGTACCATTAGTAATGGGTTCATATCACAAATTTCAGTTCTACTGACTCAGAAGGGTAATATTTTGACGTTTCTTTTCTTGTTTTTTATTACGAAACTCTGTCTAGTTTATTTTCACCCTACTGACTTTGGGAGTAATGTTTTTTAAACGCACCTATATTTATGTGGGTTTGTATGTGAGTTCCTTTGTCACCGTCTGTAGTCTAAACAATTGATACGTATTCTTACAATCAGTGTGTATTATTTAATATATTTTTAATAAAAAAATATTGTGTACATACTGTAAGTAAAGAAACGCTCACTTTTTTAAAGAAAAAGGTGGCAAACGAGCCACTTGAATTTGCTAAACAGCGAAGTGACTTGACTGATATCTGCATTTATTGATTCGTTTCCTAACCTTCAATATAAAGAGGACGATATGCACAAAAAAAGGATGTTTCCCATTCCAATGCATCCCTCCTCAGTCACCTTTACCTTCTTATCCCTTCCTCATGAGAAAAGGGTGGGGATGGGAATAAGACTAAAATATGGCCTGCAGCATTAACACTAATCAGACAAAAGGCAAAATTACTTCAATTTCATCTGTGTCTTCTGTGTGGTCGTGGTCCATCGGTTGAATTAACCCATTCGTACAAGAGATGTTGCGAACTCTACCACTGTTCAAATCTAAGTGCAAGTTAACTTTCAAATGAACTTACTTTTTCGTATTATGTATTATACAAAGCCACAAACAATAAGGCTATTTTATTTCATACAAACCCTCAGAGAATCGGGAACAAAGACTTAGTGCAGTCCAGTAGTTAATTTTCCAAGGAAATTATTCCAACAGTTTATGCATTTCAAAGCAGCTTGCACAGAGAAGTTGTTTAGAGCACTTGAGAACATCCATCTAGAAGTACATTGTTAATTGCTAAATTAAAACTTTACTAACTACCTTAACAGTATGATATCAATACAGTTTTTTTTTATGTAGAGTTGGCGGTAGGCAGGCGGCCGGCCATAAAAATTAAGACAAAACTTTAAGGTTAAAAACCTTGTGTGAGTGGGATAAGGCCACGGAGATGATGTCAGTATTTTTTTTATGTGGCACATTTGGCAATTATTGAACAAAACTAGACTTTTGTTTAAAGTTAACTGCTATCTTTCCATACTAAATCACCGATAAGGTCACCTTAACACAGGTACGGAAGTAAGATTTCAGATAAAAAACTAGTAAAACAATATCATGGATTTTTTAAGTATGCAATATGGACTATTTCGTATTTATTGGCCCATTTTATAACACAAGGTGAATAACGGCGCTGCTAACTGATATTGCTGAAATAGTGAAGTGACTATTACGCAGAGACATCTACAGAAAGTTAGAAGGTCGCAGCGTTGCCTATTTGTAAAAGAAAGGCCATTTACCTACCTAGTTAAAATATAGTTATGTAGCTATTAATAAGTCATAGCAACATAATAATGTACGTGTGTAGGCAGCGAGCACGGAGCGGCACACAGTGGCACAGCGCGGCACGTATCGCATATCGGCAGATTAAATTCCGACACGACGTAATGTCGCTACTTGTTTTGAAATCTTACGATACAATGTTGAATTAAATCAAAGAGTTATACGGCTCCTTATTTTTTTAGACCGCTGTATATTCAAAATCGTTGTATTACAAACTAACGATCCGTCCTGAATTCATACATTTAGACAAAGTATATAGAATAACCCATGTTACTCAGTGATAATGTAGCATTCTATTGAGAAAATAATTTTTGAAATCGGACCAATAATTTTTGAGTTTATTCGCTACAAAATAATACAAATCTTTTCTCTTCACAATGAAGATTTTGTTTGACCTATGACATAAAGTGCGAAGAAGTCATGGCAATTTTAAATTAATTTCCATTTAATTTGTGAGAAGAAAAAAAACTAGACAGTAAGGATAATACATTGAACAATAATATAATTAGCATACAAAAGGTGTTTGGTAAAGGCTATCGGCTCCTTCACAATTACATGACAACAACCATTATTGAAGGTAGGCACTTATAATTGCGGATGCCAATGGGCATCGGTCGTTTCTCTATTTGGGCGATTTCAGGTGGCCGCTTGCTCGTTTCTCGCCACCTTATAATATATATTAAAAAATGTAACATAACATATATATAATAAAAAAATGCAGTTTATTAAACAAGTTACACTTATAAAGGTATCAATTAAAGAGAAAAAAAGATAGTTCTTGGCTAATGGGAAGTGACTCAGCTGATGCTGCCTCCAGCTTGTCACTGAAGGCCGCGCTGGTTTATATACTTCCCAATGATACTTTATTATATTAATAGATAATAAAAAGGTTCAATTATATTTTGAAGACAGTTCTTCGTTTTATTAAAATAATTTCTTTTTACTTCACATTTTCTTGTAAAGCTACGCTTGAAGTTAATTGAGATATGAACTTCATTCAGTAATTGGGCACCTCACGAAGTCTTTCGTAAATTTTGTAGTCAATTCATATTTCTTTGGAGTAATTATTTTTAAGATTTAGGTCAGTAACTACGACATTTCTTTATAAACTAATTGGATTAAAAAGTCTTTGAATGTAGTGGTCTTTCTGCTCCAAGTCATACATAATTGACATCAAAAATTTACAAAAACGTTAGTTCAACCTGTTCGATGCTTTTACTTTTTTTAATTAATTTTAATTTAATGAAAAGTAACCTCAAATTAGTTCAAAAGTAATCAATTATTATAAATTGTATACTGCATTGTAAGCGTATGTCAAAGTAAATACCTACTGCCAATACAAAAATACATAAACATGACCCGAACGTTGTTGAGGCCTTTTTTAAAGCGTATTCACATTACTTGTAGCGATAAGCCATTCGTATTGGTATCGATAAGCATATGAATAATCTATCATCGTAGTCTTATGTCTATTGTAATAAGATCTATTTTGTGCTGACTATCTCAAAGCCTGCGTCACCATAGCGAAGATTTGTTATTGCAAGGGATTGACTGTTCTAAGGTTAAATTTTCTAAAGGTTCCTGAGACCAAAATCTCCATTTAAAATATATTGTCATCTCTGTTTTATCAATAATAATGAGAGAGATGAAGATATTTTTCTATAGACATTTTGATTTCAGAAAACAACGGTTAGTATTGTATTTTGATGGACGTTATATAAATGACGAATTAATACTTAAGTATGTTGTTTCTAAGTAAACAAAACTGCAGCAAACATAATAAGCAGTGCATTTATAATTGAAGTTATTTACAAATGCACTCACATACTTCTCTCTTCTTTCCTTTACAGTGGTAAGTCTCTTTACCTTTCTTAAACATTTAACTTTCCAGTGATTTTTTTAATCTGATTGGATTTCGGTTGTAATTCTATCTTTTCTGTTTCTATTTCTGTTTTTCGATCTCTACTTTCTTCTATTATTTTAAAATTACTTCTTTTCTTATCTGTTTACAACATTGTTCCTACAAATACGTATAGATAGTTTACATTATTCCAGTTCATCGATCAAATCCAGCACTGGATTATATCTGGAAAAGTGTAAACCCGCACTATGATCACCAGTGTTTGTGTTGCATATTTCCAATGGTAATCCAACGCTGGATTCCATCGCTGGACTGGACAGAAGCGTAAGTCAAGTCGTTGCGTGAATGCGTGCTTCGTTGTACCCCAAAGGTAGGACAAAAAAGACCAATGCCTTTAAGAAAGCACGAGAGCGTAAAAGTCTGAAGGTTATACAAGATAACGAACTTTGATACTTTAATATAATATCTCTGTTGTGCTAATGGCTTTCCTCAAGTTTGAATTGATGAATTATACCGGCGTTACTTAAATAAACAGCTTTTGTTTATGAAACCGTGTTTCACGAAACACTGGAATTAAATTGTACCATAATTTCTCTCTTTTTCAAAGATAAATAAGAGTACAGTATTATGTTTTTATACGATTGTAAAACAGTGAAAACCTACATCTACGAAAAAATCTGTTTTTTTTTTTAATATTCTAGAAACAAAATTTTTTAACAGAATATCTTATTATAGGGTCCGGAGCAATTTTAAATTCGTTTTAAAAGACTATCAGAACATGTTCAAATTTCATTAAAACTATAATTTTAACTAAAGCGCTGTGGTTTCAGCATAGTTTCAGATATTGCGAATTATTTGATTATCAAATACATTGCATTATCAACTTTATCATAACTGTAGAGGGTCTATATTCCATTTGTCATGGTTTCTTAAATGAATGTCATATAAAAATTATGAAAAGTTCTTTTTACCTATTTTTATCTACTTTCATTATAACAATAGTTTAATTCTTAAATATGCGTCAAATCTGTGTTTTAATTTTTTTTATATCATAAGGTAGCAAACGAGCAAACGGCCACCTGGATTCGCCGAAATAGCGAGGTGACCGTTGCCCATGGACATCCGCAAATGCGGATGTGTTGCCTTCCTTTAATCAATGGTGAAGGGCACGCACAAAAAGAGGATATTTCTCCTTCCTATGCGTCCCCTCTTCCGCCAAATCCACTTCCCCTTCCCATCCTTTCCTAATAATAAAGGGGTGGGGAGGGAAAGAGGACTAAAATAAGGCCTCCGGTACCACACTCATCAATCGAAACGCGGAATTGCTTCCACTTCACGCCTGTCTTCTGTGTGGTCGTGGTCGTGCATCGGTTGACACGGACAATTTGTGCACCCAACAAATAATTTTGTTGCGGGATCTACCACTGTGTAAATTATAATATTTATTTCAAATAAGTTAATACCAGAAAAATAATAATGCTTTTATTAACTTACTACCAAACTGCTGAATATAAAAACAAAAATATTCAAATATATTTAATATTTCTAGATCCAAAAGAATTTATAATTTATATACAAGAATACATTTAGAGACAAAAAGTTCTGACTCTAAGTGACACTTTCCATCTTAATAAAACTATACAATGGAATATAAAAGGAATTATGGAAGAGTAGCAAAAGGCTGTAAACGCTATATTTCTCACTCCTAATGGATATCTGCTTCCGACCTCGCAAATAATCATACCACCCCCTCCCCCTCCCCCTCACACACCCTGTAACTCCTTCATACCGCTCGGAAAATTTTAAAATGCATTAAGCTTCCACTTAATGGAGTCAATTTATCTATCTTCAATTCTCTTTTTATTTCTGCGGATTTTTTTAATTTTAATTTTAAAATAAATCTAAAAGCAGATCTACTGCTGTAACAAAAGATAAAGGAAGGATATAATAATTATAGGATATGCTTTAGCTAAAGTTTGCAAGAATTAGTTCTATTTCACAGCTGATAGTCAACATCTGTCAAACTTTTCAGTTATTACGTCACTACGATAGTAAATTAATATGAACAAATTTTCTCTTTGCATCTCATCTTGTAAACAATCTATAAAAGCTTGGAATAAATGGAATGACATAATTTGTTATTCAAAACTCATTTAGCACATAAACGATAAGAAAACATCAATCAAATTGGACGTAGACATCGAGTTAGTGACCGGTGATCATTCATTCCACTCTTTTACCTATCCTTGCTGTTAGACATTGAACTTTATCGCTTGGAAATAAACTATGTTTTCGTTTGATGCCGGTGTTGGGACATTTGCCGCGTGAATTGTATTGTTCCGGTCCATATTGCATCGAACAGATTGGAACATCGTACAGCTAAAGGTTAGTACTACCAGAACTACTTACAATTTTATTTCAATTTGTCGATTACGTTACTTGTACTTCTGAGAATCGTCGTTCTCTCATACATAAATATGTCATAATAGTGACTAGTTCTGAGTCAATCACACAAAGACACAGGTCCAATGTGTGTTGGTTAACTTCACACATATCTTTTAATTTCTTCGCAGCGAAATATATTTGTTTATATTTAAATGATGGTAGGTATAACTGTAAAAGTCCATTTAATGATTAATTAAAAAAAACTTTAATCCTTATTATTTGTGTGCTGTTATAGAATTGAATATATAATGAAATTCAATAACAACCCTTACTACATTAATTATATCTCGACTTTCTCTACATGTGCATTTATCAGTTAAATTGCAATGCCTACGAGAGATAAACGAGCGTTACGTGGCGCGGGCGCGGGCGTGGGCGATGGTGTATGTTACCAAATGTGTTTGTTGTGTGGGCGAGCGGTTGGGCGGCTGGGCGGCTTAGCAGCGGCTAGGCTTGCAGTCAATTACTAAAGGCCTCTATCTTACATAGTTTTAAACCGTGGCTCCGTCCGCGAGGAATTTAAAATATTATTGTAATAAATATAGCCTATGTTAACCAGCGATATTGTAGCTTTCTAATGGCAAAATAATTTTTGAAATCGGTCCAATAGTTTTTGAGTTTGTTCGTTACATACAAAAAAACAAATCTTACTTATTTATAATATTAGTATAAATTACACGAAACATTGAAAATCAAATTAATTTGTTTAACCGCTACGTTGCTTATTCAGAAGAATTTACCTATAATTGAATTCTCATATATTTTTAATTTCTTTGCAGATATGCGCTGGTTGCATCACTCATTTTTATCTGCAGATTTCCTTTATCGTAAGAACGTGGGATAAATGTACATTTGTAAATCGAAGAACACATTGACTAAACTAAGACCTACAGATTGCAACGTCTCAGCTCGGTAGCTCAAGGGTCAAGTGCTTAACCCCTGAGCTACCGACGCTCTAATAGAATATAAAGGCATAATATATTGGTATATTACACAGTCTACCAAACCTTACCGACAAAAACCTTGTTGTACGATATAGTTGATGAAAATAATAGAATTTTCAAGTTCATATAAAGTGAGAATAATATCATAGACTTTGTCATTATAAATTTAATAAGATGGAATTGGTTGTCATGTGCTCAACACGTTATTCAACATAACACAAGAGACACAAAGGTCTAGAACACTGCTCTAGGGCTGGCAAAACCAAGCTCCAGGCTATAACAAGTCTGACATTATGCGTTTGTATTTGTTCCTGCGTTAATAAACTCGGCATTACCCCTAATGGAGTGTAACAACTTTATTAGTTAATATAATTTGAAATGTAAAACTCTTCATGACCTGTAATTAATTAGTCTGTTTAATCAAAAAAATAATGTGAGAATATGCGACGGATACTTTAGTTTTTTTTGTATTTGTTTGACTTATTTTCTACTAACAGTTGCTCGCAACTTCGTCCGGTTGGAATTTAAAATGATAGTAATAAATGTAGAATAGACAAAAAAACAGCCTATGTGTTCCTTCAGATAATGTTCTACATCTGTGCCAAAATTCAGCCGTTCCGGATATAACTTCAAACAAACATCCATCCATCTAAACTTTCAAATTTATAATATTAGTAAGATTAATTTAAACAACCTTTACTCAAACATGTTCGTAAAATTCTAGGAAAGTAAAGCGCGGAATATCCCTCAAAAGTTTAAGGGACTGATATAAATTAAGGAATATCTACAGTTATTAAATTTAATATGCAAAATTATAACGTGGAAATTGAGAAAATTTATTACCTTCATATTTTCAATCCAGGCAGTTCGGATCTCCATAACAAAGCCTTGGAATGGATAAATTATTTTTTTAATCTTTCACTATTGAGGTTCAATAATATTTTTATGACTTTTTTTTTTTGTAAAGACTTTTTTCTAAAGACGTAGTAAACGGAATAATTACTTTATTGTGAATATTATAACAAACTTAGTAACACGAAAACGATTTAAAATGATTACTTTTATTAAGATTCTTTTTAAATTCAAGATGTTCCTTCCGAAGGTCGCAGTAAAACAATTATCTTGACTAATTCGTGAGAGGCGTCACGTAAATCCCGCTAAATGTATTTGTTACGAGCGTGAAAGCCTCGCACGTGACAGCCGGCGATAAGGGCGCGTGCACACTGATTATTATCTGTTCACACAATTCACGTACATGTTTACTGCCTTTAAAACATTATCAATTTGAATACGCTTTCTACTTCCACATTAAAAACTGTTCCTAGTTTAAAACAACATACCAAATAAAACATTAAATGAAATTACCGTAAAATATATAGATAAAGGTTCAGTTAAATTTTGATACTATGGTGATCCTGGACAGTTTAATGAAGCGAATTCGTGTGTATTGTCTGATATCTTAAAGTAGGTGAAATTCTAGTTCCAAGATTCCATTACTTACACTTCTATAGTCAGGTAGGTACAGGAGAAGCTAATAAAAGCATGTTAAAAACATCAAATTTCAACATTCCTCAAAGGCAAATCTCCTCATTAGAGCGACTTTCTGCACGAAGAATAGAATTACTAACTAGAGAGAAGAAAGGTACCTTTCAAGAATGTCTCGACAGATATAATGTAAGCTGGAGTCACAAAATGTTCATGCCTATAAACGTAGAATATACGACAAATATTTAATAAGGTTCCATTTTTACACTTTAATTAAATTTTAAAATTATATTTAGGTGTTGTTTGAAATAAGTATATAAATAAAACGCTTTCATGAATCTAGTGATAAAAAACATTGAGTAATACTACTATATTATTCACCCATTTTTATTGAGGGCGGTAAGTTTTGATTGTAACTTTTCTGTATAAAAGAGACTAGAAATCTTTATTCCGACTGTCAGGGACACATAATACTGTGTTATTTATCTTGACATCGCAGCCTAAAGGCCTAAGAAGTCTTGCTTGGCCAGCATTTATCGTAAACACATCTAAAAGGTATTTTCTGGTTTACAACGCGGCTAACTGTCGTATTTCCTCACAAACTTTTTCTATCTCAAACAACTGAAATGTTTTTGAAAGAATATAACCTTTGGTTATAGCTAGTAAAAACTAGCTGTCGCCCGCGACTCCGTCAGGGTTAAAAAAAGTATTAAGTATCCTATGTGTTCTTCCAGACTATGTTCTACATCGGTGCCAAATTTCATCAAGATCCGTTGAACTGTTTCGGAGATACCTTCAAACAAACATCCCTCCATCCATCCATCTTAACATTCGCATTTATAATATTAGTAAAATTTGTATCAAGGTGTTTATAAAAGCCTTTGATAATTCCAAAATAGTAGTTTATATCAGATATGAAATGTTTTTTATAAGCAATTTAATCATGTGACATGTAAAAAATTTAAAAATACATGGTAAGGTTTGTTTTTTGATTTTATATGCAACAATATTGATAAAAAGTTGACAAACTTTTTTAGGTTACGTTCAAAACAAAGTGACATCATCAGTCAATCTGTCAACTAATTGTAGTCAGGCATTGATTGTGTTTGATATCAAATTGATAAGTGAGTTGGTTTAGTACTAAAACTGGACGTACGTAACGTTCAGTGCAAAGCTAACGCTGCGTTGCCTAAATTAAAACGATAAAGTCAACAGGTACTTGTGTTTATCACATATATTGAAATGTAACGCCTAATCGCACACTCGAATATATTTTATTGTGACCCCACAAATGACTCGACTTGATTTTTAAATTATATTACATAGGCAAATAATCCAGACGATTCTTAATAAAGGGGTTGTCCGAATTAAAAAAAATTATCATAACACAAAACGTTTATTGACATATTCCTTTAGATCATTAATCTCTAAAATGGAAAGGTCCTTGCTTGGAAATTACTGCTTCGTTCCGACTTAAGCATGCCTGTGGAAATTCCTGACAGTTAATTCTATGTCTATTATTTGTTGGAATCCGCACCACCACTACCAACCGTAACCGTCAGCGTCAAAATGGCGAAAATGAAATAGGCACAAAAAACATGGTTTATAGCCTTTCCATGTATAGAGGTCAATCATGCTTTAGATAGTTTTATGACATCGTTGAGAGGTCATGAAAGGGTGATACAGGGGACACGTCACCTTACTCATCAAACCCAACGCAGATATACTTGACTCATCTGTATATTCATGGTATTTCACCGGAGCCGTGCTATTCAACAACACGGCAACAGATATTGTCATTAGTTACTACTGTTAAAGCTCTTTTACAGCATTTAAACTTAACAAGCTTTTATTGTTCAACGAAATTTAATTTAATTTTAATACAACGCTTGTCGAATTTACCGAAGTCAAAATTTATTAAAAGCTGAAATATTTATGGTCCAAACCGCACCAATAATCTGGGTATATTCGATTGCCGTAAACCATTCAAATTGTATTTGCTGGAGCTCGTTCATGCCGTTGATAAGTTATTTATGCATTTCAACAGCGTATGAAAGTAATTTCATATTGCAAGTTTTTGGAAATAGCTCAGCCGCGAACTGCTCGCTGCGTTTGAATTAAATTAACTATTCATATTCTTCAACCTAAAGTAATTACTTAACATTTACTCGTATTACTTACTCTAGTAGCGAGTGATTAAAGTATTCATGTATCTATATCTATATATATAAAAGAAAGTTGTGTTAGTTACACCATTTATAACTCAAGAACGGCTGAATCGATTTGA
>DWHV01000015.1:0-27742 GCA_018248035.1 Papilio joanae | reverse complement strand
TATAACTCAAGATCGGTCGAACTGATTTAGCTGAAAAATGATGGGGAGGTAGCTTAGAACTAGGAGACGGACATAGGGACTTTTTTATCTTGTGTGCATTTTTTTTTATTCCGCGTGGACGGAGTCGCGGGTAAGAGCTAGTAAGAACTAAACAACATAACAATTGAAATTACCTATCTACTGAAATTTTGACAATTCATTTAATTTTCTTGTGTATTTCAAATAATCGGAATTTATTTTTTGGAAGTGAAATTAAAGATTACTTCATGATTCTTTTAGATAATGTTGTTTTCCAATAAAATAATACGATTTTGCATATCCTTTATAGGATTCGTGTAGATAGTTTTATAAAAAATGTTCCAAATATGTAAAATGTAATGAACACAGGTGTTAAAATAGTACAATATTATATTGAAAATTTATTAATCAATTAAGCGATGCACAACAAATTATTTTGTTGTAAAATACTGTTATGCCACCTTCTCGTTTCTTCTGTCATTGGTACAAAAAAATAATTACACAGTGAAAGTGCGCGCCTCTTTTAAAAATTACAATTTTGGACATAAACGTTTACTGCATTGCTCATCCGTTTATCATTCTTTGTATTTTTTAAGCTTTCACTTTGAATATTGAGAGCTTTTTGAGTTTGCCTTCTCATGCAAAGTTGTAACAATCACTAATACTTTGATAAACTAAACATTTAATGAGTACATTTTACATCGGCGTTATCTACTTCTCCTGAAAAACCTAAATCTCATGATGTGTCATTTGTTTTTGCCCAGTCTACGAACATTTCATCATCATCAGCTCACTATACGTCCTCTCTGAGAGGCTCGGAGCCTACCCTAAGTTAGGGATGACTAGGCCATAGTCAAGCACGCTGGCCCAGTGCGGGTTGACTTGACACATATCTTTGAATTTCTTTGCAGATAAAAATGGTAAAATGTATATATTTAAATCAAAAACACATTGGTACCTGACAGAATTCGAACCCAGTACATGCAGATTACAAGTCAATTGCCTTACCCCTGAGCCACCGACCCTCTTTACAAACATTTAGCAACAGTTAATTTAACGTCCTAAAATCTAAAATATTTTTATTCGAACGTTTAGATATACTTAATAGATAAAAAATTTCGACGTCTTAGCTATCTTATTCTTTCATATATATTTCCTTCCTATTTATTATATTAGACAGGTTATCGAATGGCAAATTATGATCAGAAAACACACTTAAATTTAAATGAAGATGTATCGCCTTATTTGAATATAATGACTTAATTTAGAAAACGGTATCGTCTCTATACAATTTATTAGGAATATTTGCGATATGCATTTTCGTAACGTCGTCGCGTCGTCGACAAAATATGTCACATCTTGTATAAATTTTTTCGTTGTACTCAACGCCCGATAGAGAGCGCTGTCCAAATATAATACAAATTTTCTCGTGACTTTACGTATGCTTTCTCGCAAATTTTCGTGCTAGGCCCTCTGTTATCCGTGAGAAATATATCAAATCAAAGAAATATCGATACTCTTGTACATATGTGTACATACCAATATAAATAAAAGAACAGATATAAGAAAAAGTAGCAGAAAAAAACCATTGAAATAACTTTTTACACTACTAGCAGTTGCCCGTGACCTCGTCCACGCAGAATTTAAAAAATCTAGTAATAAATAACTTATATCACCCGGGGTTAGTGTAGCTTCCCAACAGTGAAATAATTTTTCAAATCGTTTCAGTAGTTTCGAAGCCTATTCAATGCAAACAACCAAACAATCTTTTCTCTTTACAATATTAATATAGATTAAAAACTTCACGGTTTTGTTATTAATTAATCAAATAATTTAAATATAATTTTAAGATTGTCTTCTTGGAAAGAATACTACTATTGAATTGTTGGAATTACTAACAAATCATATCTATTTGATCCATTACATGTTTACATTAAAATATGTAAATATTTATATAACTTGAGGTTACAATCTTGAAAATCTCAATCACAAGAATTTAACCTATAAGAAATTAAAAGAAATTCAGCTCATCAAATTCTCGAAATCGAATTTACACTAACATTTGTATTTTTAAATACGCTGTTTCCATTCGTGGATGCGTACAAATTTTCCTATAACATTTTTTTTATAAGAAACAACGATCTGGCACAATTTCAAATCAATAATAAAATTACAATTATAAATTCAACAATAACTAAACTGAATTCTAAAATTGCAAGAAACAAATAACAAATGTTATAAATTGTTCTCCTTATAATTTGTTGTAAATATCGAAAACAATAGAAACAATTCATAAACTACATAATATAACAATGTTCTATTAAAATTATACATAATATTACAATATGTTACAGTATGACATATTTTAAATTTTTGTTTGAATTCCTGATTAAAACCATTGGTGTACAATACATCAAAAGAGTACACTTGCGTGGAAAGCGATCTAAAACAAAATACTATCCCAAAACTTACATAAAAAGCATACAAATTTATCTATAAGTTTCCACTGTTAAACATACATACAAAACATAGTCATCAAGTCTTTTGAAATGTAAATCATAAGTACGAATAGTATAACTTTCAAACAGTTAAAAACATAAACAGAAAGCAAGTGAACCCAGTTACTAGAAAGCGTCTATTTGGTACTGAGCCAAAAAAGTGCGTGTTTTCAACATACGCATTTAATTGTATTTTCATCACGCACTCGCAATAGATAAGGAAAAAATTTCACACCAAGTCTATAGATATAAAAGGTATGATAATTGACAGGTAACTTATTAATATTTATAAGTAACCAGGATACGAGAAATCTTCCTTCAGTATGGCATGCACTAGACCAGGCAATATCAGAAGTCACACCTTTTTTATATTTTTAATGTGAGAAGCAAAGCTTTGAAGTAGCCAATAAATTGCTCACCTTTTCAGTTTAATCATACTTCTTACTATCTCACTAATATTATAAATGCGAATGTTTGGATGGATGGATGCTTGTTTGAAGTTATCTCCAGAACGACTCAACGGATCTTGATGAAATTTGTCATAGATGTAGAACATAGTCTGGAAAAACATAGGCTACTAATTAAATTTTGTTTTTAATTCCGCGCGGACGGAGTCGCGGGCGACAACTAGTACTACTTAAATCCAAATTGATCATACAATGTATCAGATTACTACTTTCTTCCGTATAATTGATCTGGTAATGTAATTCGATATATCACTCTAAGCAGGCAAAACTTAAGCCAAAACATTAAGGTTGAGTGAGATAATGCCAACAGAGATGATGATACTTCTAGTAATGTTACCAAAGTATAATATAAGGCTCAATAAGATTTCCTCTAAGCTTAATATAGCCCTCTCCACTCCACGCTTAATGTAGCTTCCGCTTCCAATGCAAAATGGTGTAGAAAATATTCAATAGTCTCAATTAATTTGCAAACTCACCGCTAGATGGCACTGTTATTACATATTACAATATTGTAAATGCGAATGTTAAGATAGAATGTAAGAATGGATGGATAAATAGACTGATGGATGGATGGATGATATATCTGATATATCTCCAGAACTGCTAAACGGATCATTATGACATGTGGCATAGATGTCGAACATAGTCTAGTAGCAAGTTTTTATTTTAATTTTAATTGATGAACATGTCTACGTAGTAAGTACGGTTGTAAGATGGAGACCCATCAGGTTAAGGTTAGCTAAGCTATGCTCATAACTCGATAGCTTCTGTCAATAATATAGTTAGACAGACCTGTACTTAAGGGTTCTTCAACAAAAGAGCCTAAAAAGCCTGTAGCGCATAAGTTTTTTATCTGGCTTACCCGATGTCCGAACGCTTATTAGCCGACCCATAGACGTTGACAAGCAAAATACCTGAAAATGTTGTTGACTTTTCAGGGCACTGTTATCATACTTGTATTATAAATGCGAATGTTTAGATAGATGGATGGATGGATGTTTGTTTGAAGGTATCTCCGGAACGGCTCAACGGATCGCGATGAAATTTGGCACAATTGTAGAACATAGTCTAGAACACATAGGCTACTTATTAAGTTTTTTATGCGCGGACGGGGTCGCGGGCGACAGCTAGTATTATAAATAAAATACATAATAAGTACGACTATACTTTAATATGAAAAAAATTACAAGACAATAAATCATGTTTATAGTTAACACTTGAAATTAACGATCTCCAATTACATGTTTTAAATAATTAACATTAACCGAGTAAACTTATTTCGTTGCATTATTACGATGTTTTTTTATATTTTATTTATTAACTAGAATGGATTAAACAAAATAAAGTTAATGGCACTCATAGCCTAAAATATTTTTATAATCGCCGGTTTACATTATTCCAGTAGAGCGATCGAAATCAACGATGATTTACAACTGGAAAAATGTTACATTGGAATTCATTCCATTGCATTTATGTGGTCAAAATGTGTTCCACTGTGAGTTTATCCACTGATCACATCCATTGTTGATTTTAATTGCTGGACTGGAATAACGCAAACTGGGAATAAATTGAATGCAAATATTATTTAGTTATTTACATGTTGCATGCACTTAATTAAGTTTCAAATATTCGACATTAACAATATTTAAGGATATATAAAAAGAAAACACAAACCTATCTATATTATACATTTCTTAATATTCAACTTTAAGTATTATAGTATTACTGTTCTGTCTATTTTTGTACAAATCCTTATGTACAAATGGCTTATATAGACACTACTTACATTTGAGGTTATATAATATGTACTTGTATATGAAAATATTTATTTATAACCATAGACTTATACCTTCTATAGACAGCGTTTTATACAAGTTTGACATTTAAAAGTAAGACCATTTTCGAAATGTCAAATGACTGCCTGACGCAAAAGTATACCAGTGTCATGAAAAATACAATCCCAAATTCGGGAAAATAAATTGTATGAAATTAAAAGTAAAATAAACTATAAAAAATTTTATTTTTTTTAACAAATAAAATATTTTGCTTCATCGTTGTAATCAAATTATTTAGTCGTGTTTTAAAAACGTCTCTATTAAAAAAAAACATTAAACTGTATTAAGAACTAAGAAATAAAATAGAAACATAAGAAAAGATTGTATACGAATGACTTTTTATGCAAATATTGTTATGTAAATGACAACACTGGGGATTTTTACCACAAAAAGGCCTCCGGAAACCTTCTAACACGCCTTACTTTTGTGTTCCGTGTGATCCGTCTTGAGGTATAAGCCTATGTTTGTAACCATTACCTGATAATGATGTCTGCAACTCATATTGATTTTTTATTATTACAGTATCGAAATAAGTATTAGATAGAAAATTTATTACATATTAAATAGACGTATTTGAATAACTGACACCTTAACCTTTTGACAAAGTTACTCTTAATACCGTGTATTTCTAATAACAAAATCTCTCTCAAAATCTTTGACAAATCAAAGATGACAATATGTCTTTAATGAGGTTTTTGACCTCAGAAACTCACGGATAATGAATTCATTCTACCAAAATAATGACATAAAAACATGGGTTCATAAAAATTTAATATATTGAATAAAACTATAGTTTTGTTACGACTTTATTTGCGATTTCTAATTGTTAATAAATTACGTTCGATGTTTGTGCTCGATGGAGTATTTAATTAAAGTAAGTAAATACCGTCTAATCTAGAGTCGATTTTCGTAATGTTAATTTGTATTTTAAATGACAACACTGAGTGAATTTTCCCAATCAAAAGGCCTTCGGAGGACTTGTTTTCGCGTCCTTTTGTACTTTGGATTAGGTATCTATAGGTTATAAATATATATAATATATGGTTTTATATCAATGTTGCAGCTCTGCATAAAGTTAAAATTAATTGTTTTAACCTTTCAAATTATCTTTTTAAAATCTATTGATAATTATAAAGAGTTGTGCCATTTTCAAAGCTTTGAGATTTGATCTTTGGCCTTTGAATGAATAATACATGAGAAGCGTATTTGAAAGTCTATGTATATATATTTTTTAGATTTCAATAACTAATTTTAGTAAAAAGTTTATTTTATAAATCGATGTACTATTTAATATATTCAGTGAAAATACAAATTAAATACGCTTCAAAACCTCTTTTTAAAATCTACCCAACATGGTACCTTACCTAGGTACTAAATCTATTTTAAATTCAACATTCGCAATCTTAGTTGACTGGGGGAAAACCTCGGAATGTATACGAGAGTTCAGATTATTTGGTCACAGAATAAAAAAATAGTTGACACAGATAATTACAGATAGAAAGATATTAATTATCGGTAATCCTTGACACTTAAAACAACGCAAGTCTTCGAAACCCGGCGGTTCTATTCGCTAAGCGACACATGCGCGCTTCGCTGACATTTTATTCTTTTGTCGCTAAAACCAATCGCTCCCAACAGATCGTTGTGAGAAATGTCTCTGCGATTTTCAAGATGGCGGAGCAAAACTATATAGTTTCCATGTAGATCGTGTTCTGACTGAATAAACGACCTACGTCGACGATTCAACAATGTGAGTACGGATCTCGCGCAATGATACAAGTTACGAACATTTACGTTGCTTTAAAAGAGCTTATACTCAGAAACTAAGATTGCGAAGATCGTCTACGAATTATTTACTGGTTTCCAGTGACGTAACACTTGTATTAAAACATATTGTGGTCTCTGTTTTTTCTACGAAAACGAGAGAGATGCTTAGTTTCATTACGTCACGTCTTTGTACAAGTAGTTCGTCAGTGGAAAGAAAATGGAATAAGCAATTAACGTAGTTGATATACACAACAAATTATATTTCCCATTTAGATAATATTTTAATGGAAAACATATGTCTGTAAGTAATTTATTTAAACTCTTCCATCACATTGCAATGTTTTTTATCGTAACACCTAAATAAAAATATATTGATATGTGTATCAGGTTTTTTAAACAATGAGGAAGACGGACACTATATTCTTCTTTAAATGTTACGATAGTTCAAATCCACGGCAAGGAAATAATCATATGAATTATTTGCTTTTTATTTTGTAATAACATTGTCGATTATAGACTCAAATTAATGTTTAATTTGTTACTACTTTAACCAACAATTAAGTAGGTTTCATTCCATTTTGAAATCGGCAGTTTTACCAATTCAAAATAAAATGACCTCGTTATTATCCAGTGTTTTTTTTTTATGTCATTAAATTATTTTTAATTTTTCAATATATTATTTCAGTGAATTAATTTTTTTGATGTTCCAAACAACATTTAGTTAGTAAAATATTTTATCTGTTCTAGACTTCACGATAGATACAAACAACATAAAACCAGATATTTTAAACTTATGTATTTTAAAAATAGAACAAAATCTCAAAACCAATAGCATTTGTATTCGTTAAATGTAATTCTAAAAAAAATTATTCATAATTTCTCAATAAGTGAATAGATTTTTTAAAGTTCACGGCAAATCGAGAAGTAACGATTAAGTATCGTGTATTCGAAAGTTGCCGAATTCGTGACAAATCGATGTTTGTAGGTATCGATTAAGAATCGGCAATCGTAACTCTATGACGTACAAAATTGTTCTTGCGGTTGACAAAATATACACAGTACGTGTACTAGGTAGAAATAACGCTGCGACAAGGGTAAATTAAATAGTTGTTGATCCGTAAATCGAACATGAATCGAGGTAAAGTGATTGTCATATCCGGTGGACACGTGCTGCTTGACAGTCGCACGTCGGCGCTCCCATGGCGTGGTGTTATCTGAAACCATAACAAGAAAGTGTTATATTAAAAATGTGGAAAGTAATAAGAGAAGAAAATTATATACTTCGAATGATTAATTAAGATAATATTCTACGTATTTTATAGAGTTGCCTTTAGATACAACTGACACAAACAGAATTCTAAATCATACTAGAATTCCCTTTTTTCTCACAACTTCTACACTATGATAGTAACATATAAAAATTGCAGATAGAATCTTATAAGGTAAAAAATTATGCATTGTATTTTCAAGCATTCCTTATCGATCTGTTTGGCTAAAAGGGTGGGGATAACTGGTTCATTTACCCTAGAATTCATGATGTATCAACATTTTTATGGGGATTATATAAGATTACAGAGGCCTTGACCTAGGCCCAGAATACCAGACCTAACCTCTGACTTAACATCTCACGCCATTGCACTAGATGATGGCCACTGAGGCGGTTTTAATGCTAAAACCCTACATAACCTTGCGTTCCCCCAGAAGCAAGGTATATTTCTTGAGATTCCTCGAAACCAAAAAAAGGTGTAGTTATCATACCTAGGACCGTGCCTGGATCTGATCATGTGCGGCGGCATTTCACGGCGCTCCATCTCGTCGGGCCCCAGTTGTAGACCTGCAACCAGCTGCATTATCTCCCGCTCCTTCTTCAGCTCCTCTCGGCCTGTCTCCACCTGGAATTAAACAAGAAACTATTTCAATACATCGTCAAGAGAAAACAACAAAGAACAAAAAAATCATAAGAGTATTAAAACCATTGTTATTTTTTTATATAATTTCATAAATAATTGTCATGCTAGTTGGCACTTTCCACTCTTTTTTGATAATATATGAGACAAACATTTTCGTGTTATTCAAGAAAAGTATTACAAAGAATCTTCTATGGTAATATATTAAAAAAAAACAAGAAATCAAAGAGTAGTAATAAAATAGATAAAGGTTATGTAAAATTAAGGATCTTAAATAATAATTCGTATTGATTATGCAGTCTCTAAATATCCGGATGACCTAGAAAAAAACAACTGTTATAATTCAATATCACAGACGCGACCTCAAAAACGAGATTGGTGTCATTTTAGGTTGTTGAATACATTTAAAGAGTCGATATCGAACTAGTTTATATCTAATCAAGTAATTCAGACAGAAAACATTTAAATCAATGTAATAACATCTGAGTAATAATTATAGCAAAGGTATTAAATTATAAATTAATTAGAGCGTCGGTGGCTCTGGGATTAAGCATGTAACAATGTATTTTTCGATTTATTATGTACATATTTATAAGCAACCTGCACATATATGCGAAGATATTCCAAGATATGTGTAAAATCAACCAACCCGCACTAGGCCAGAGAGTTTGACTATGGCCTAGTCAACCCTAACTTAGAATAGGCACCGAGCCTCTGAGTGGGGTCGTATAGTGAAAAGTCAAAAAGTAGCAAGGCAGAGTCTATTCTTTCCCCCGAAAAGGCAGGGTATCTTTTGAAAAGTCTCCCCGATACAAAAAATTTTTTTAATTCAAAGACATAAAATTACTCACACACTCTTTGTATGGATAAAATACGATGTTGAAAAACAGTATAGGTATATATATATATATATACTAGCTGTAGCCCGCGACTCCGTCCGCACGCAGTTAAAAAAAAAATGGGGGGGGTTATGAAAAATAGATGTTAGCCGATTCCCAGACCTACTGAATATGCTCACAAAATTTCATGAGAATCGGTCAAGCCGTTTCCGAGGAGTACGGTGACGAAAACTGACACGAGAATTTTATATATTAGATTATTGGAAGACTAACTTCAGAATGGATCAGAAATTGATTTAGAATGTATCGGACTAAACTATTGTAGTATTTGTAGTGTCTGTATGTAGCATCGAAAAAAAAATTATGATATTTTCTGATAACAAAAATCCACTTTTTTAGTTTTGTCTAACTTTTGTTCTTTCAGACAATGTTCTAGATATGTGACTTATTTCATGACGACCCTTTAATCCGTTCCTGAGACACCTTCAATCCTTCATCTAAATATTCGCATTTATAACATAAGATAGTTCTCCTCCGCGTCGTCCGGGCGTTGCAACTTGTTGATGTGAAACGCCATAGGTTAAATTACTCACCAGTGCAATGCAAGCTGAAATTCTTAGAATAACGTTAGGTCATTTTATGAATTATGAAACCGTTTATAGTAAGAAATATCAAATATCTTGTATTGAAGCAATTTAAAGTCCATAAATCAGTCTAAAGTACATTGTGCAATAAATATTAAGTACATTAGTAAGATAACTCCTCCGAGTTCCTTCGTTTCATCCAACAAAAAAGAATAAGATCTCCAAAGGGTTATCATAAGATGTAAATCTTTTCGTTGAATAGGTAGATGTTTTTGATGCATTCGAATTTAAAATAAAACAGCGGAAATAAAAACTCGAATTAACAAACGTTTGTGAACTGATTACAAATCAATGTAAGTAATACATCGCGATCTGAATTCTGGACCAAAGTAAACGGTTCTATAAGGAAGCGATAGAGTCGCTTCGCAATCGTGTCCGCATGTCGCGTTGCGTGTTGTGCAACAAGTTACGTGTCTCACGGTGCGGTGGCTAATTGAGTGCACGCCAATTTAACATCTCCACGTCCCGTTAGAGTTCGCCTGCAACTGCGCACAGATACTGGTATAGTTTAGCGGCATTTGGGATGCGGATTTTCGGAACCTCGATTTTGATTAAAAAAAATTATTGCAAACTAAACAAGATTCTAGAGGATTGTATTAATTTCTAATTCAGCGCCGAAAATCTGTAAAAATTCCGGAAGTAAAGCAATCGATTTTTTGTTAACTGGCTATAGACCACGACTCCGTCTTCTCGGAATAAAAAAATTGTACTCTATGGTTATTCCAGACTACATACCACTACATCTATGACAAAATTAAGCGAAATCCCTGTAGCCGTTCTGAAGATACTTGATCTAAACTTTTGCATTTATAACATAGGTAAGATTGAACACTGCTATACTTTGAGATCCGATAAAATCTTAAGGGTAAGGTGACATTACGTTTTAACGAAAATAGAAATGGCTAGAGTACAGAAGGGAAGAGCAAATGGAACAGGTAGAGGAGTATATTACTCACTAATTTATACACCTATGGGTCACACACGTCTTTAAGTACGTACGTACTTTCTCAAACAAGACAAATAGTCGGTGACAAATTACAAACATTGTTAGAAAACGAAATATATAGAAAGTTCCGCTAACTTTGTCATATTAACCAACCATTGATAGTAATTACCGACAACGGAATGCGTGGAGGCGCTGTTAAATTTAGCCACAATACACCATTAGCACATAAGAAAGCGTTGAAAGTGAAGATGTCTGCTAATAACTGGGCGCAACTCAATGGTTCATACTGAATCATTAACAGACGGTTCAATAAACAAG
Source organism: Papilio joanae (assembly GCA_018248035.1). Taxonomy (NCBI): domain Eukaryota; kingdom Metazoa; phylum Arthropoda; class Insecta; order Lepidoptera; family Papilionidae; genus Papilio; species Papilio joanae. Next base: position 16,503 of record DWHV01000015.1, on the reverse strand, counting down.
CTGAATAAACAATGATTTATAATTACGATAAAACTTTAATGATGGAGGATATCAAAAATAGAAAGTGTAAATAACAAATATGGTAAGAATAGTCGTGACTGTACAGATGCTTGATTGGTACCAGTTACACCGATAACTGCTTCAAATTCATCAGATAGGTACTTATACTATTTACTATAAAGGCAAATATACTGCCTACTTTGAATGACCAGATCTACCTCATTTCACTCGAAAAGAACTTGTTGTTTTGTTCTATTTATAATGTTTTATTACAAATTTTTATTGTTTGTGTTTTTTCAGAAGTAATTTTGAAATATTTATCTATAATTATTTACTTTACTAACCCCTAACTTGGGGTAGACTCCGAGCCCCTCAGTGGGGACGTATAGTGTGCTGATGATGATGATTTACTTTGTATTATATGGGAAAGGTCAGGGAGATGATGAGGGACTTATAAAGTCATTGTCACTTAACACATTCAATGCCACGAATGTAATGTAGTAAACTCGCAGGGGCATTAGAGGTACCAAAATTGTTATGAGGTAGTTATTAAGTTAGATAACCTAACTCCGGACTACAAATGAACTTGAATCTAATTGAGGCGACTACACTAATGTAGAATGAGTCTAATGTAACTGCCACACTAGTGTAGAACGGATGCCGGAAGAGAGAGCAAGCAACAAACGACAAACGCCTCATTTATAAATATGTTCTAACCTACAATTATACATTTTAATAATCGAAATGTCTTGAAATAAAGTGTTTTTACTATTGAAATTATTTAGTTATTTGTTAACTAAAGTTATAAAGAACCAAGGCAAGGCTATCAAAAAGATTTTTAAACTTAAGCATACTCTTTAGCATATGTTTATTAGATAGATTTATCTAAGTAAATCGTGAGTATCAGTAGCTGACTTCCGAATTTTGTTATTACGTCGCTCAATTGAACACGTTTCAACAATGTTGTAGTTTCGTAAGATTTCGCTTCTATGTTTGTTATTGTATTGCCTTAACACAATCGCGTATGCCAACGTAGTCGAATGTGTTCATATTTCCTTTGTATATTCGTGTTGTACCTACTGTACACAACTATAAAATTCAGATTTTCATACAAACATCCACCTACAGATTTCGAAAAACGCATATTGAGGAAAGCTTTTATGGTTCATTAAACTTCACACAATTTAATACCTATGATTAGACTAGCTTTCGCCCGCGACTTCATCCGCGCAGAATAAAAATAAAACTGTGCCAAATTTCATCAAGATCCATTGACCCGTTTTGGAGATACCTTCATACAAACATCCATCCTTCTAAACATTCGCATTTATAATATTAGTAAGATTAAGGAATATACAAACAGACTAAGTTAACTTTATGAAACAATGATGAGTTTAAGCAATCTTAAGAATACTTGTTTCATAACTGAAAAACTTTGAATGAAGACATCCAAGTTGTCTTACTTTCTACAAGTCAGTGAACAAACATTGTCTATTTGCACCTCTTACCTACGTTACTAGTTAGCACTATTATATTCTGGTATGATTTAACTCGAAAATACAAGTACAGTCACGTTCATTGGTGGTATTCCACCTTAAAAGCGACAATCATTTGAACGCCTTGTAAGACTAATGCATTCCGACCTACATAATACACAGGGGTACAGTGCAGGTAACCGACTGTTTTTCTTATATGGGGAGGAGTTCAATTTCGTTGCAAGGTTCAAAGGAACATCTGTAAGTTGAACACCGTGAACAAAGGCGACTGTACATGGAAGATATTCCATTATATAAATATGACTGATAACATCATGATTGTCTTAACGTAAAAACATAAATAACCGTAAATATATTTCCTTTAAACATGAAGTAAAAGAATAGTAATTTACAAATATACCTCATACATATGCATGCTTTCCTCATTCCGTAGCGCTCAAGGCTAACTTAATAAAACAATACAAGACGAAAGCAGGCGACCGTGAAACGTTAACTCGTGATGAACGAAATTCAACTAGTGAGCTGTCCTTACAAAAGTTAAATTTAACATATTTTTTATCTGGTTTAATTGATGATTCTCTTCTACATTACTGCTACTACAGTCGAACCTGGTTAAGCGAGAGTTCAAGACAAAAATTTTTTCACTTATAGATGTTTCCCTCTAACTGAAGTTTCTCTGACTCTTAACGGACAAATGGTTTCTCGCTTATCCAGGTTTGACTGTACTGTATTAATTAATATATGGTCAATGAAACACCATTAATATGATATCCAAGAGTTCTTTTAGTTACACTTGACACGATTTATTAGTTAAATGTCGAAGTTCCTAAACTACTGAGATATTATTGTGTAATTACAAATTTTCATTGCTTAACACATGTACAAACTCATGCCTATTACTTTAAAAACATATTTCGTCGCTTTTATTTCGCCTGCCTTCCGACTGTGGAATCTCGAGATATTCAGTAGATGTACAATACCCATTTGTAGATCTAGATCGATATCACAGTGAAGGGTTTCTCCTGCACATACAACTGATGTTTCTGACGCACAGGTATGCGCCTCAGTAATGTCTTACAATGTTGTAAATGAAAGTTGCAAGTAATAAGGTGTGTACAATACATATGTATATATATATATATATACATATGTATTGTACACACCTTATTACTTGCAACTTTCATTTACAACATTGTAAGACATTACTGAGGCGCATACCTGTGCGTCAGAAACATCAGTTGTATGTGCAGGAGAAACCCTTCACTGTGATATCGATCTAGATCTACAAATGGGTATTGTACATCTACTGAATATCTCGAGATTCCACAGTCGGAAGGCAGGCGAAATAAAAGCGACGAAATATGTTTTTAAAGTAATAGGCATGAGTTTGTACATGTGTTAAGCAATGAAAATTTGTAATTACACAATAATATCTCAGTAGTTTAGGAACTTCGACATTTAACTAATAAATCGTGTCAAGTGTAACTAAAAGAACTCTTGGATATCATATTAATGGTGTTTCATTGACCATATATTAATTAATACAGTACAGTCAAACCTGGATAAGCGAGAAACCATTTGTCCGTTAAGAGTCAGAGAAACTTCAGTTAGAGGGAAACATCTATAAGTGAAAAAATTTTTGTCTTGAACTCTCGCTTAACCAGGTTCGACTGTAGTAGCAGTAATGTAGAAGAGAATCATCAATTAAACCAGATAAAAAATATGTTAAATTTAACTTTTGTAAGGACAGCTCACTAGTTGAATTTCGTTCATCACGAGTTAACGTTTCACGGTCGCCTGCTTTCGTCTTGTATTGTTTTATTAAGTTAGCCTTGAGCGCTACGGAATGAGGAAAGCATGCATATGTATGAGGTATATTTGTAAATTACTATTCTTTTACTTCATGTTTAAAGGAAATATATTTACGGTTATTTATGTTTTTACGTTAAGACAATCATGATGTTATCAGTCATATTTATATAATGGAATATCTTCCATGTACAGTCGCCTTTGTTCACGGTGTTCAACTTACAGATGTTCCTTTGAACCTTGCAACGAAATTGAACTCCTCCCCATATAAGAAAAACAGTCGGTTACCTGCACTGTACCCCTGTGTATTATGTAGGTCGGAATGCATTAGTCTTACAAGGCGTTCAAATGATTGTCGCTTTTAAGGTGGAATACCACCAATGAACGTGACTGTACTTGTATTTTCGAGTTAAATCATACCAGAATATAATAGTGCTAACTAGTAACGTAGGTAAGAGGTGCAAATAGACAATGTTTGTTCACTGACTTGTAGAAAGTAAGACAACTTGGATGTCTTCATTCAAAGTTTTTCAGTTATGAAACAAGTATTCTTAAGATTGCTTAAACTCATCATTGTTTCATAAAGTTAACTTAGTCTGTTTGTATATTCCTTAATCTTACTAATATTATAAATGCGAATGTTTAGAAGGATGGATGTTTGTATGAAGGTATCTCCAAAACGGGTCAATGGATCTTGATGAAATTTGGCACAGTTTTATTTTTATTCTGCGCGGATGAAGTCGCGGGCGAAAGCTAGTCTAATCATAGGTATTAAATTGTGTGAAGTTTAATGAACCATAAAAGCTTTCCTCAATATGCGTTTTTCGAAATCTGTAGGTGGATGTTTGTATGAAAATCTGAATTTTATAGTTGTGTACAGTAGGTACAACACGAATATACAAAGGAAATATGAACACATTCGACTACGTTGGCATACGCGATTGTGTTAAGGCAATACAATAACAAACATAGAAGCGAAATCTTACGAAACTACAACATTGTTGAAACGTGTTCAATTGAGCGACGTAATAACAAAATTCGGAAGTCAGCTACTGATACTCACGATTTACTTAGATAAATCTATCTAATAAACATATGCTAAAGAGTATGCTTAAGTTTAAAAATCTTTTTGATAGCCTTGCCTTGGTTCTTTATAACTTTAGTTAACAAATAACTAAATAATTTCAATAGTAAAAACACTTTATTTCAAGACATTTCGATTATTAAAATGTATAATTGTAGGTTAGAACATATTTATAAATGAGGCGTTTGTCGTTTGTTGCTTGCTCTCTCTTCCGGCATCCGTTCTACACTAGTGTGGCAGTTACATTAGACTCATTCTACATTAGTGTAGTCGCCTCAATTAGATTCAAGTTCATTTGTAGTCCGGAGTTAGGTTATCTAACTTAATAACTACCTCATAACAATTTTGGTACCTCTAATGCCCCTGCGAGTTTACTACATTACATTCGTGGCATTGAATGTGTTAAGTGACAATGACTTTATAAGTCCCTCATCATCTCCCTGACCTTTCCCATATAATACAAAGTAAATCATCATCATCAGCACACTATACGTCCCCACTGAGGGGCTCGGAGTCTACCCCAAGTTAGGGGTTAGTAAAGTAAATAATTATAGATAAATATTTCAAAATTACTTCTGAAAAAACACAAACAATAAAAATTTGTAATAAAACATTATAAATAGAACAAAACAACAAGTTCTTTTCGAGTGAAATGAGGTAGATCTGGTCATTCAAAGTAGGCAGTATATTTGCCTTTATAGTAAATAGTATAAGTACCTATCTGATGAATTTGAAGCAGTTATCGGTGTAACTGGTACCAATCAAGCATCTGTACAGTCACGACTATTCTTACCATATTTGTTATTTACACTTTCTATTTTTGATATCCTCCATCATTAAAGTTTTATCGTAATTATAAATCATTGTTTATTCAGCTTGTTTATTGAACCGTCTGTTAATGATTCAGTATGAACCATTGAGTTGCGCCCAGTTATTAGCAGACATCTTCACTTTCAACGCTTTCTTATGTGCTAATGGTGTATTGTGGCTAAATTTAACAGCGCCTCCACGCATTCCGTTGTCGGTAATTACTATCAATGGTTGGTTAATATGACAAAGTTAGCGGAACTTTCTATATATTTCGTTTTCTAACAATGTTTGTAATTTGTCACCGACTATTTGTCTTGTTTGAGAAAGTACGTACGTACTTAAAGACGTGTGTGACCCATAGGTGTATAAATTAGTGAGTAATATACTCCTCTACCTGTTCCATTTGCTCTTCCCTTCTGTACTCTAGCCATTTCTATTTTCGTTAAAACGTAATGTCACCTTACCCTTAAGATTTTATCGGATCTCAAAGTATAGCAGTGTTCAATCTTACCTATGTTATAAATGCAAAAGTTTAGATCAAGTATCTTCAGAACGGCTACAGGGATTTCGCTTAATTTTGTCATAGATGTAGTGGTATGTAGTCTGGAATAACCATAGAGTACAATTTTTTTATTCCGAGAAGACGGAGTCGTGGTCTATAGCCAGTTAACAAAAAATCGATTGCTTTACTTCCGGAATTTTTACAGATTTTCGGCGCTGAATTAGAAATTAATACAATCCTCTAGAATCTTGTTTAGTTTGCAATAATTTTTTTTAATCAAAATCGAGGTTCCGAAAATCCGCATCCCAAATGCCGCTAAACTATACCAGTATCTGTGCGCAGTTGCAGGCGAACTCTAACGGGACGTGGAGATGTTAAATTGGCGTGCACTCAATTAGCCACCGCACCGTGAGACACGTAACTTGTTGCACAACACGCAACGCGACATGCGGACACGATTGCGAAGCGACTCTATCGCTTCCTTATAGAACCGTTTACTTTGGTCCAGAATTCAGATCGCGATGTATTACTTACATTGATTTGTAATCAGTTCACAAACGTTTGTTAATTCGAGTTTTTATTTCCGCTGTTTTATTTTAAATTCGAATGCATCAAAAACATCTACCTATTCAACGAAAAGATTTACATCTTATGATAACCCTTTGGAGATCTTATTCTTTTTTGTTGGATGAAACGAAGGAACTCGGAGGAGTTATCTTACTAATGTACTTAATATTTATTGCACAATGTACTTTAGACTGATTTATGGACTTTAAATTGCTTCAATACAAGATATTTGATATTTCTTACTATAAACGGTTTCATAATTCATAAAATGACCTAACGTTATTCTAAGAATTTCAGCTTGCATTGCACTGGTGAGTAATTTAACCTATGGCGTTTCACATCAACAAGTTGCAACGCCCGGACGACGCGGAGGAGAACTATCTTATGTTATAAATGCGAATATTTAGATGAAGGATTGAAGGTGTCTCAGGAACGGATTAAAGGGTCGTCATGAAATAAGTCACATATCTAGAACATTGTCTGAAAGAACAAAAGTTAGACAAAACTAAAAAAGTGGATTTTTGTTATCAGAAAATATCATAATTTTTTTTTCGATGCTACATACAGACACTACAAATACTACAATAGTTTAGTCCGATACATTCTAAATCAATTTCTGATCCATTCTGAAGTTAGTCTTCCAATAATCTAATATATAAAATTCTCGTGTCAGTTTTCGTCACCGTACTCCTCGGAAACGGCTTGACCGATTCTCATGAAATTTTGTGAGCATATTCAGTAGGTCTGGGAATCGGCTAACATCTATTTTTCATAACCCCCCCCATTTTTTTTTTAACTGCGTGCGGACGGAGTCGCGGGCTACAGCTAGTATATATATATATATATACCTATACTGTTTTTCAACATCGTATTTTATCCATACAAAGAGTGTGTGAGTAATTTTATGTCTTTGAATTAAAAAAATTTTTTGTATCGGGGAGACTTTTCAAAAGATACCCTGCCTTTTCGGGGGAAAGAATAGACTCTGCCTTGCTACTTTTTGACTTTTCACTATACGACCCCACTCAGAGGCTCGGTGCCTATTCTAAGTTAGGGTTGACTAGGCCATAGTCAAACTCTCTGGCCTAGTGCGGGTTGGTTGATTTTACACATATCTTGGAATATCTTCGCATATATGTGCAGGTTGCTTATAAATATGTACATAATAAATCGAAAAATACATTGTTACATGCTTAATCCCAGAGCCACCGACGCTCTAATTAATTTATAATTTAATACCTTTGCTATAATTATTACTCAGATGTTATTACATTGATTTAAATGTTTTCTGTCTGAATTACTTGATTAGATATAAACTAGTTCGATATCGACTCTTTAAATGTATTCAACAACCTAAAATGACACCAATCTCGTTTTTGAGGTCGCGTCTGTGATATTGAATTATAACAGTTGTTTTTTTCTAGGTCATCCGGATATTTAGAGACTGCATAATCAATACGAATTATTATTTAAGATCCTTAATTTTACATAACCTTTATCTATTTTATTACTACTCTTTGATTTCTTGTTTTTTTTTAATATATTACCATAGAAGATTCTTTGTAATACTTTTCTTGAATAACACGAAAATGTTTGTCTCATATATTATCAAAAAAGAGTGGAAAGTGCCAACTAGCATGACAATTATTTATGAAATTATATAAAAAAATAACAATGGTTTTAATACTCTTATGATTTTTTTGTTCTTTGTTGTTTTCTCTTGACGATGTATTGAAATAGTTTCTTGTTTAATTCCAGGTGGAGACAGGCCGAGAGGAGCTGAAGAAGGAGCGGGAGATAATGCAGCTGGTTGCAGGTCTACAACTGGGGCCCGACGAGATGGAGCGCCGTGAAATGCCGCCGCACATGATCAGATCCAGGCACGGTCCTAGGTATGATAACTACACCTTTTTTTGGTTTCGAGGAATCTCAAGAAATATACCTTGCTTCTGGGGGAACGCAAGGTTATGTAGGGTTTTAGCATTAAAACCGCCTCAGTGGCCATCATCTAGTGCAATGGCGTGAGATGTTAAGTCAGAGGTTAGGTCTGGTATTCTGGGCCTAGGTCAAGGCCTCTGTAATCTTATATAATCCCCATAAAAATGTTGATACATCATGAATTCTAGGGTAAATGAACCAGTTATCCCCACCCTTTTAGCCAAACAGATCGATAAGGAATGCTTGAAAATACAATGCATAATTTTTTACCTTATAAGATTCTATCTGCAATTTTTATATGTTACTATCATAGTGTAGAAGTTGTGAGAAAAAAGGGAATTCTAGTATGATTTAGAATTCTGTTTGTGTCAGTTGTATCTAAAGGCAACTCTATAAAATACGTAGAATATTATCTTAATTAATCATTCGAAGTATATAATTTTCTTCTCTTATTACTTTCCACATTTTTAATATAACACTTTCTTGTTATGGTTTCAGATAACACCACGCCATGGGAGCGCCGACGTGCGACTGTCAAGCAGCACGTGTCCACCGGATATGACAATCACTTTACCTCGATTCATGTTCGATTTACGGATCAACAACTATTTAATTTACCCTTGTCGCAGCGTTATTTCTACCTAGTACACGTACTGTGTATATTTTGTCAACCGCAAGAACAATTTTGTACGTCATAGAGTTACGATTGCCGATTCTTAATCGATACCTACAAACATCGATTTGTCACGAATTCGGCAACTTTCGAATACACGATACTTAATCGTTACTTCTCGATTTGCCGTGAACTTTAAAAAATCTATTCACTTATTGAGAAATTATGAATAATTTTTTTTAGAATTACATTTAACGAATACAAATGCTATTGGTTTTGAGATTTTGTTCTATTTTTAAAATACATAAGTTTAAAATATCTGGTTTTATGTTGTTTGTATCTATCGTGAAGTCTAGAACAGATAAAATATTTTACTAACTAAATGTTGTTTGGAACATCAAAAAAATTAATTCACTGAAATAATATATTGAAAAATTAAAAATAATTTAATGACATAAAAAAAAAACACTGGATAATAACGAGGTCATTTTATTTTGAATTGGTAAAACTGCCGATTTCAAAATGGAATGAAACCTACTTAATTGTTGGTTAAAGTAGTAACAAATTAAACATTAATTTGAGTCTATAATCGACAATGTTATTACAAAATAAAAAGCAAATAATTCATATGATTATTTCCTTGCCGTGGATTTGAACTATCGTAACATTTAAAGAAGAATATAGTGTCCGTCTTCCTCATTGTTTAAAAAACCTGATACACATATCAATATATTTTTATTTAGGTGTTACGATAAAAAACATTGCAATGTGATGGAAGAGTTTAAATAAATTACTTACAGACATATGTTTTCCATTAAAATATTATCTAAATGGGAAATATAATTTGTTGTGTATATCAACTACGTTAATTGCTTATTCCATTTTCTTTCCACTGACGAACTACTTGTACAAAGACGTGACGTAATGAAACTAAGCATCTCTCTCGTTTTCGTAGAAAAAACAGAGACCACAATATGTTTTAATACAAGTGTTACGTCACTGGAAACCAGTAAATAATTCGTAGACGATCTTCGCAATCTTAGTTTCTGAGTATAAGCTCTTTTAAAGCAACGTAAATGTTCGTAACTTGTATCATTGCGCGAGATCCGTACTCACATTGTTGAATCGTCGACGTAGGTCGTTTATTCAGTCAGAACACGATCTACATGGAAACTATATAGTTTTGCTCCGCCATCTTGAAAATCGCAGAGACATTTCTCACAACGATCTGTTGGGAGCGATTGGTTTTAGCGACAAAAGAATAAAATGTCAGCGAAGCGCGCATGTGTCGCTTAGCGAATAGAACCGCCGGGTTTCGAAGACTTGCGTTGTTTTAAGTGTCAAGGATTACCGATAATTAATATCTTTCTATCTGTAATTATCTGTGTCAACTATTTTTTTATTCTGTGACCAAATAATCTGAACTCTCGTATACATTCCGAGGTTTTCCCCCAGTCAACTAAGATTGCGAATGTTGAATTTAAAATAGATTTAGTACCTAGGTAAGGTACCATGTTGGGTAGATTTTAAAAAGAGGTTTTGAAGCGTATTTAATTTGTATTTTCACTGAATATATTAAATAGTACATCGATTTATAAAATAAACTTTTTACTAAAATTAGTTATTGAAATCTAAAAAATATATATACATAGACTTTCAAATACGCTTCTCATGTATTATTCATTCAAAGGCCAAAGATCAAATCTCAAAGCTTTGAAAATGGCACAACTCTTTATAATTATCAATAGATTTTAAAAAGATAATTTGAAAGGTTAAAACAATTAATTTTAACTTTATGCAGAGCTGCAACATTGATATAAAACCATATATTATATATATTTATAACCTATAGATACCTAATCCAAAGTACAAAAGGACGCGAAAACAAGTCCTCCGAAGGCCTTTTGATTGGGAAAATTCACTCAGTGTTGTCATTTAAAATACAAATTAACATTACGAAAATCGACTCTAGATTAGACGGTATTTACTTACTTTAATTAAATACTCCATCGAGCACAAACATCGAACGTAATTTATTAACAATTAGAAATCGCAAATAAAGTCGTAACAAAACTATAGTTTTATTCAATATATTAAATTTTTATGAACCCATGTTTTTATGTCATTATTTTGGTAGAATGAATTCATTATCCGTGAGTTTCTGAGGTCAAAAACCTCATTAAAGACATATTGTCATCTTTGATTTGTCAAAGATTTTGAGAGAGATTTTGTTATTAGAAATACACGGTATTAAGAGTAACTTTGTCAAAAGGTTAAGGTGTCAGTTATTCAAATACGTCTATTTAATATGTAATAAATTTTCTATCTAATACTTATTTCGATACTGTAATAATAAAAAATCAATATGAGTTGCAGACATCATTATCAGGTAATGGTTACAAACATAGGCTTATACCTCAAGACGGATCACACGGAACACAAAAGTAAGGCGTGTTAGAAGGTTTCCGGAGGCCTTTTTGTGGTAAAAATCCCCAGTGTTGTCATTTACATAACAATATTTGCATAAAAAGTCATTCGTATACAATCTTTTCTTATGTTTCTATTTTATTTCTTAGTTCTTAATACAGTTTAATGTTTTTTTTTAATAGAGACGTTTTTAAAACACGACTAAATAATTTGATTACAACGATGAAGCAAAATATTTTATTTGTTAAAAAAAATAAAATTTTTTATAGTTTATTTTACTTTTAATTTCATACAATTTATTTTCCCGAATTTGGGATTGTATTTTTCATGACACTGGTATACTTTTGCGTCAGGCAGTCATTTGACATTTCGAAAATGGTCTTACTTTTAAATGTCAAACTTGTATAAAACGCTGTCTATAGAAGGTATAAGTCTATGGTTATAAATAAATATTTTCATATACAAGTACATATTATATAACCTCAAATGTAAGTAGTGTCTATATAAGCCATTTGTACATAAGGATTTGTACAAAAATAGACAGAACAGTAATACTATAATACTTAAAGTTGAATATTAAGAAATGTATAATATAGATAGGTTTGTGTTTTCTTTTTATATATCCTTAAATATTGTTAATGTCGAATATTTGAAACTTAATTAAGTGCATGCAACATGTAAATAACTAAATAATATTTGCATTCAATTTATTCCCAGTTTGCGTTATTCCAGTCCAGCAATTAAAATCAACAATGGATGTGATCAGTGGATAAACTCACAGTGGAACACATTTTGACCACATAAATGCAATGGAATGAATTCCAATGTAACATTTTTCCAGTTGTAAATCATCGTTGATTTCGATCGCTCTACTGGAATAATGTAAACCGGCGATTATAAAAATATTTTAGGCTATGAGTGCCATTAACTTTATTTTGTTTAATCCATTCTAGTTAATAAATAAAATATAAAAAAACATCGTAATAATGCAACGAAATAAGTTTACTCGGTTAATGTTAATTATTTAAAACATGTAATTGGAGATCGTTAATTTCAAGTGTTAACTATAAACATGATTTATTGTCTTGTAATTTTTTTCATATTAAAGTATAGTCGTACTTATTATGTATTTTATTTATAATACTAGCTGTCGCCCGCGACCCCGTCCGCGCATAAAAAACTTAATAAGTAGCCTATGTGTTCTAGACTATGTTCTACAATTGTGCCAAATTTCATCGCGATCCGTTGAGCCGTTCCGGAGATACCTTCAAACAAACATCCATCCATCCATCTATCTAAACATTCGCATTTATAATACAAGTATGATAACAGTGCCCTGAAAAGTCAACAACATTTTCAGGTATTTTGCTTGTCAACGTCTATGGGTCGGCTAATAAGCGTTCGGACATCGGGTAAGCCAGATAAAAAACTTATGCGCTACAGGCTTTTTAGGCTCTTTTGTTGAAGAACCCTTAAGTACAGGTCTGTCTAACTATATTATTGACAGAAGCTATCGAGTTATGAGCATAGCTTAGCTAACCTTAACCTGATGGGTCTCCATCTTACAACCGTACTTACTACGTAGACATGTTCATCAATTAAAATTAAAATAAAAACTTGCTACTAGACTATGTTCGACATCTATGCCACATGTCATAATGATCCGTTTAGCAGTTCTGGAGATATATCAGATATATCATCCATCCATCCATCAGTCTATTTATCCATCCATTCTTACATTCTATCTTAACATTCGCATTTACAATATTGTAATATGTAATAACAGTGCCATCTAGCGGTGAGTTTGCAAATTAATTGAGACTATTGAATATTTTCTACACCATTTTGCATTGGAAGCGGAAGCTACATTAAGCGTGGAGTGGAGAGGGCTATATTAAGCTTAGAGGAAATCTTATTGAGCCTTATATTATACTTTGGTAACATTACTAGAAGTATCATCATCTCTGTTGGCATTATCTCACTCAACCTTAATGTTTTGGCTTAAGTTTTGCCTGCTTAGAGTGATATATCGAATTACATTACCAGATCAATTATACGGAAGAAAGTAGTAATCTGATACATTGTATGATCAATTTGGATTTAAGTAGTACTAGTTGTCGCCCGCGACTCCGTCCGCGCGGAATTAAAAACAAAATTTAATTAGTAGCCTATGTTTTTCCAGACTATGTTCTACATCTATGACAAATTTCATCAAGATCCGTTGAGTCGTTCTGGAGATAACTTCAAACAAGCATCCATCCATCCAAACATTCGCATTTATAATATTAGTGAGATAGTAAGAAGTATGATTAAACTGAAAAGGTGAGCAATTTATTGGCTACTTCAAAGCTTTGCTTCTCACATTAAAAATATAAAAAAGGTGTGACTTCTGATATTGCCTGGTCTAGTGCATGCCATACTGAAGGAAGATTTCTCGTATCCTGGTTACTTATAAATATTAATAAGTTACCTGTCAATTATCATACCTTTTATATCTATAGACTTGGTGTGAAATTTTTTCCTTATCTATTGCGAGTGCGTGATGAAAATACAATTAAATGCGTATGTTGAAAACACGCACTTTTTTGGCTCAGTACCAAATAGACGCTTTCTAGTAACTGGGTTCACTTGCTTTCTGTTTATGTTTTTAACTGTTTGAAAGTTATACTATTCGTACTTATGATTTACATTTCAAAAGACTTGATGACTATGTTTTGTATGTATGTTTAACAGTGGAAACTTATAGATAAATTTGTATGCTTTTTATGTAAGTTTTGGGATAGTATTTTGTTTTAGATCGCTTTCCACGCAAGTGTACTCTTTTGATGTATTGTACACCAATGGTTTTAATCAGGAATTCAAACAAAAATTTAAAATATGTCATACTGTAACATATTGTAATATTATGTATAATTTTAATAGAACATTGTTATATTATGTAGTTTATGAATTGTTTCTATTGTTTTCGATATTTACAACAAATTATAAGGAGAACAATTTATAACATTTGTTATTTGTTTCTTGCAATTTTAGAATTCAGTTTAGTTATTGTTGAATTTATAATTGTAATTTTATTATTGATTTGAAATTGTGCCAGATCGTTGTTTCTTATAAAAAAAATGTTATAGGAAAATTTGTACGCATCCACGAATGGAAACAGCGTATTTAAAAATACAAATGTTAGTGTAAATTCGATTTCGAGAATTTGATGAGCTGAATTTCTTTTAATTTCTTATAGGTTAAATTCTTGTGATTGAGATTTTCAAGATTGTAACCTCAAGTTATATAAATATTTACATATTTTAATGTAAACATGTAATGGATCAAATAGATATGATTTGTTAGTAATTCCAACAATTCAATAGTAGTATTCTTTCCAAGAAGACAATCTTAAAATTATATTTAAATTATTTGATTAATTAATAACAAAACCGTGAAGTTTTTAATCTATATTAATATTGTAAAGAGAAAAGATTGTTTGGTTGTTTGCATTGAATAGGCTTCGAAACTACTGAAACGATTTGAAAAATTATTTCACTGTTGGGAAGCTACACTAACCCCGGGTGATATAAGTTATTTATTACTAGATTTTTTAAATTCTGCGTGGACGAGGTCACGGGCAACTGCTAGTAGTGTAAAAAGTTATTTCAATGGTTTTTTTCTGCTACTTTTTCTTATATCTGTTCTTTTATTTATATTGGTATGTACACATATGTACAAGAGTATCGATATTTCTTTGATTTGATATATTTCTCACGGATAACAGAGGGCCTAGCACGAAAATTTGCGAGAAAGCATACGTAAAGTCACGAGAAAATTTGTATTATATTTGGACAGCGCTCTCTATCGGGCGTTGAGTACAACGAAAAAATTTATACAAGATGTGACATATTTTGTCGACGACGCGACGACGTTACGAAAATGCATATCGCAAATATTCCTAATAAATTGTATAGAGACGATACCGTTTTCTAAATTAAGTCATTATATTCAAATAAGGCGATACATCTTCATTTAAATTTAAGTGTGTTTTCTGATCATAATTTGCCATTCGATAACCTGTCTAATATAATAAATAGGAAGGAAATATATATGAAAGAATAAGATAGCTAAGACGTCGAAATTTTTTATCTATTAAGTATATCTAAACGTTCGAATAAAAATATTTTAGATTTTAGGACGTTAAATTAACTGTTGCTAAATGTTTGTAAAGAGGGTCGGTGGCTCAGGGGTAAGGCAATTGACTTGTAATCTGCATGTACTGGGTTCGAATTCTGTCAGGTACCAATGTGTTTTTGATTTAAATATATACATTTTACCATTTTTATCTGCAAAGAAATTCAAAGATATGTGTCAAGTCAACCCGCACTGGGCCAGCGTGCTTGACTATGGCCTAGTCATCCCTAACTTAGGGTAGGCTCCGAGCCTCTCAGAGAGGACGTATAGTGAGCTGATGATGATGAAATGTTCGTAGACTGGGCAAAAACAAATGACACATCATGAGATTTAGGTTTTTCAGGAGAAGTAGATAACGCCGATGTAAAATGTACTCATTAAATGTTTAGTTTATCAAAGTATTAGTGATTGTTACAACTTTGCATGAGAAGGCAAACTCAAAAAGCTCTCAATATTCAAAGTGAAAGCTTAAAAAATACAAAGAATGATAAACGGATGAGCAATGCAGTAAACGTTTATGTCCAAAATTGTAATTTTTAAAAGAGGCGCGCACTTTCACTGTGTAATTATTTTTTTGTACCAATGACAGAAGAAACGAGAAGGTGGCATAACAGTATTTTACAACAAAATAATTTGTTGTGCATCGCTTAATTGATTAATAAATTTTCAATATAATATTGTACTATTTTAACACCTGTGTTCATTACATTTTACATATTTGGAACATTTTTTATAAAACTATCTACACGAATCCTATAAAGGATATGCAAAATCGTATTATTTTATTGGAAAACAACATTATCTAAAAGAATCATGAAGTAATCTTTAATTTCACTTCCAAAAAATAAATTCCGATTATTTGAAATACACAAGAAAATTAAATGAATTGTCAAAATTTCAGTAGATAGGTAATTTCAATTGTTATGTTGTTTAGTTCTTACTAGCTCTTACCCGCGACTCCGTCCACGCGGAATAAAAAAAAATGCACACAAGATAAAAAAGTCCCTATGTCCGTCTCCTAGTTCTAAGCTACCTCCCCATCATTTTTCAGCTAAATCAGTTCGACCGATCTTGAGTTATA
>DWHV01000014.1:0-27835 GCA_018248035.1 Papilio joanae | reverse complement strand
GGTCTGAGAATCGGCCAACATCTATTTTTCATAACCCCATTTAGTTTTTTTTTTTAACTGCGCGCGGACGGAGTCGCTGGCGACAGCTAGTTTGGTTTATAAAAATTTTACACGTTGACGTTTTACATTGCAAAGTGATGAAGAAATTATTAAAAAATTTCAGGAATGTGAATCAAAAATGACCTTAATTAAATCTCGTTTTGCATACAAATTTTTGTATTTACTTTGAAGGCTTTCAATATAACTTTCTCCGTTCCCTGCAAAAAGGTCAAAGCGAACGTTTCGCGCTACGACGCGTGACAATACCGAAATATTTGATCCGGGCTCGGATAGTCGCGTTGTGTAACACCTTGTAATTCGGCTAATGCTTTGTTACTTAAATCAATCATTTAAAATTGTTCGTTCTTAAGATTTTATGTTATTCTTTGTCTTTTAAGTAATATAAAAGAAAATATCGTGTGTACATTCTGTTACAAGTTTTTTATACTATTTGTTTATACTATTTGTTTTATTGCTCCTCGTGCGTGGTTCTTGAGGCGGCTACAGAATCTTCTTGAAAAGAACTTAAGTATAGCACAGTGAAGATGTGTTCGTGTTCTTGCTTAGCATAGAGTAATAATAACACTACTTATAATATTTTAGATTGGCCCAAAAGAGACAAATAACATTTTTATATCTTACTTATGTGATATTATAAATGCGAAAGTTTAGATGGATGGATGGATTGATGGATGTTTGTTTGAAGGTATCTCTGGAACAGCTGAACGGATCTTGATGAAATTTAGCACAGATGTAGAGCATAGTCTGGAAGAACACATAGGCTACCTGTTAAGTTTTTTTTAATTCCGCGAGGACGGAGTCGCGGCTGACAGCTAGTATAAAATAAATTCGATAATTCAGACTAGAGGATACATTACATTATGTATACTATTTAATTTACCAAGTAAGCTGCCTTGTTACTAAAATGTAATACAGTAATACTCAATCACAGTATTTTTTGTTGAAGGATAATGCGGTAGCGAGTGTGTATTTATTGTTTGCTTTAAACACAATAAGAATTATAAACAAAGGTCATATAATTATTGTTTTTTTCTTATAATTTCTACTTGCAATCTGTTTCGCGACAGTCTTTATCGAGCGGGAGGTAGTTCGCCTTGTACTTTGGCGGAATCGTAGCACCTGAGGCCTGTCTCTACGGGTTTTATCCACACGTTTATTTCAGGTTTTCCCAAACACATATCATATTAGTTTAAATTAATATAACACATCTTTTTGCTATTTTTTAATGGAAAAAGAAATTGATAATGCTGCTTTGAGTTGTCTTTGTTCAATAGTGATTGTAAAGGTTGTCCAAATCATGTAATTTGAAAAACTTTCAATGCAACATCGGGTTTTATCGCGAGCAAAATCGTTATAAAAGAATCTTAGTGTAGATTTCTTGTACTAAAGCAGACCACTTAACTAATTTGAGTGCATCGAATTGGCTTATTCACTTACGCAAATCTTATAAGCTTAACACTCAACAAGACTAGAGTGATTGCGATATAATTACACTTAAAGATCAGAATAATCATAACTAGTATGAAGTAAAAGATATGTCCATAAACATAAATGTCAATCATTAAATCAGTCTTTTCGAGTGTGTACACACTTCGCTTGAGTAGAGATCGAGAGAAGTTTACAACTAGAACATCTTGCTGTGAAATTCTAGTATAAAAATTTGATATCTCTATTACAATAAATTTTCGTTCGTGTGTTTCGACAGTGAAAGGCTTCGTAAATTCATCAACACTAATATCAGTTAAGGTCCTCTAAGAAAAATAAAATGATATTTCGTATACGTTCAGCAATGGTGAACTTATTAAAACTATTAAGCGATATTAATTTCATCAATTGAAATCGTCATAATAATTAAGACTTCATTTTAAAGACAATATTTATAAGATTCAATACAAAATTATGATGTTTCGGAAACGATATTTAATTTAACAATAAAATTATTAAATCTGACAAATTGTTTAATTTTATATTGCCTACTTATCAGTTCTCGTAAATCTTTAATTTTATTATAAATGTTACGAAACTCTATCAAACTTATTGAGCATTTATAATTAAACGTTGCTTTCAAATGTTGTTATAAGATAACAATTAGTTTCTTTATTAAATCGTATCGGAAATAGGTTAAACTAAATTATGTTTTATTATAATGACGGCCTTTGTAATGATTATTAAATTTATACTAATTTTAGAATTTACAATAGGATATTGACTGATGTTTTTTTTTTATTCGTTGCAGGTAATGGTGTTATTGTAGCTAACGCAAGATTTGTAAGTGTTATGAATTATATATCAGAAAAGTGGTCAGTTATTATATATGTCCTACCGAACACCGAGGGATTTTGACGCTGGCATCTTTGAACTTATACGCTGATAAAACTTGGCGTTATATAGATTTCAATCAAAACCGCTGAACAAATGCGTCACTGACGCTCAATAACACAAAAGTGACAAGAAAAAACTTTTCATTGCGAAACATAACGTATTTATATTTAATATCCTGTTTTCTATATTAATAGATTCCGTTTACTTTTACGTTATATTTTTAAATGTTAGTTATAAATAACAAGTTATTTACAAATGATTAAAACACATAATATTTGTTTATTATTGGTAACTGGGTGAAAAAAATTAAACAGAAAAATCGGTGTTCTATAGATAGAACAGAGAAACGCATTGTAAAGCAAGCAAGCAATAGTTATTTTGCTCTATGTTCGTTAAACTAGTTTTCACAGACAGACACGTCACTACTTGAAAGGCATCTATCGAAGGTAAAACACATTAAGTTCAAACCAGGAAGTTGATGTAAGTTATACAAACTAATTGCTTTATAACTGAGGATGCCAGTTAAAAATTGAATTAACTTCGAGATGCAGAAAATTAGCGGCGTCATAGATAAGTATGTAATAATATTTCTGTGCTTAAATTCTATTAGGATTTCATTTGTTTCAAGGTTACATCTGTTAAAAAGGTCAGCTTTTTTATTATTACTGATAGCAGGACCATTCTATTTTTCATTATAGATAATTTAAGTTATAAAGTGGGATAATTACTGTGTTATTTAAAGATAAAGTTCTTCCTGAATGTACTTAAAAGCTTTGATAATCACGAATAAGTAAAATAATTTTTATGTTTACAAAATATTTACAAACTTATTTTAATGTTTATATTTTGCTTCGGGAATTTAAACAAAAATCCATATTCACTTCCTTTAATAAGAATTCTTCATGAAATGTCAATTGGTTCGTCGTTATATTTATATGTAGAGTAGTACATACCACGCGTGTTTTAATTTTACGATTTACGTGTAGAATGAGGAAGTCAATGCGTACCTTCAATGAAATCTAGTTGCAATTTGGCGATTTTATAATATTAATAAAATAAGACAGGTTTAAGAATAATTAATTATCATGATTGGTTCTGGTAGAAAGACACATTATATTAATGTGTAAACTTGAAACGTAATATTTGTTTAATAAGATTGAAACACATTTGATTTTATTTATTTTTTATGTTATAGATAATAATTCTATTTGATTATCGATTTACATACTTACATTTATCGATTCATACCGTAAAGGAAAATATTGTGATGCAACCTGCACATATCTGAAAAGAAAAAGAAATTCTGAGAAGAAAAGTTTAGATGGATGGATGTTTGTTAGAAGGTATGTCCGGAACAGCTCAACAGATCTTGATGAAATTTGGCACAGATGTAGAACATAGTCTAGAAGAACACATAGGCTACTTGTTAAGTTTTTTTATAATTCCGCGCGGACGAAGTCGTGGGTGACAGCTAGTATATAATATTTATTTTTGAAAATTTACCCATGTATTAAATAAGTTTTATACGTTGATGTAAAATTTAAAGAAAAAATTCAAGTTTCTTGAAGACCTCACGCTGAAGCATAACTTTTTCAGACTTTTCCACAATCTGTTCACGTAGTAGTATGATAAATGTTGTTATTCGTGACTGCTCTTTACCAAAACATTTATTTAGACCATGACAACAACCTTCCAAATTAATTGCTAAGTGTCAACAGTTGGCCGATGCGGCACAACGAAAGTTGCGATACAGTATCCAAAAAGAAGTGCGGTTGTCCTCGCTTCGTGTAAAGATCACTTGTATATATGTACTTCCCCACTTCACCGGTGATTATTACCTTAATCTGATATCAAGGTTACATGACATTTAAGCATTTTCCTGAAGTTGTTTGTCTGCGCTGAAGTTCTTTTAAATTGGGTTACTGGGATTGAAATGCGTAATTGATATAATATTTAAAGAGCAACTGATCAGTTTATGTACACTTCTGATATAAGCGGATAAAGTTTATGTCTATAAAATGCAAACATGCTTTCAGTCATAGTTTATGCTTCCATTATAGATTTTTATAATATCGTGATGAGTAAATTAGTTTGCGTCTTAACAATACATACTGCCAAATCATACTAATATTATAAATGCGAATGTTTAGATGGATGGATGGATGGATGAATGTTTGTTTGAAGG
This sequence comes from Papilio joanae, assembly GCA_018248035.1. Classification (NCBI taxonomy): domain Eukaryota; kingdom Metazoa; phylum Arthropoda; class Insecta; order Lepidoptera; family Papilionidae; genus Papilio; species Papilio joanae. The sequence continues at coordinate 23,268 of DWHV01000014.1, read as the reverse complement.
TATCTCCTGAACGGATGAACAGATCGTGATGAAATTTGGCATAGATGTATAACATAGTCTGGAAGAACACATAGGCTACTTATTATGTTTTTTTTATGCCGCACGGAAGGAGTCGTGGGCGATAGCCAGTGAGTTAATAATTTCATAATATTGATTAGAAATAAACAAAGTATAATAAAACAAAGCAGTTAGCCTTTAAAGTAATATCAATCTAAAACGTTCCGGTCTTACTAAAATAATATTAATTAATTTATTATTAACGATAACATTAAAAGTATTTCATAAAAACATAATCGTTTTTTATAAATACCATCAAAGCCGAAATCAAATGAACGTAATAAATCAATCGTAAGAGCCAACATTAATTCATCTCACATTTTAATTTGGACTAATTTTAAATGTCAAGGAATTTGACTTCTACATACAGTAGGTATAGACGGACAATATTTAGATGTCCTTATCGATGCGCGTGAAAAAATACCAGCCACTTATGAATATGGATCACCTTGTACTTGTTTTTATACGTTTACAGGAAGAACTAGTTGATCAAACGACATTTTGGTACGATATATAACAGATATTTGCATATTTAATTGTGAGCAAAGATTTTTTAAATTATCTAGTAACTAATTTCGAAAATATATTGTTGATACGTGACTGAAAGAATGTTAAAAGTTAAATTCTATTAACTTTCAAAATTACTCCCACTTATCTTTTACGTTATCTAAATCTACCCTGTCTACATTCTAGATGGATGGATGGATGTGATACATAGGTGAGGGAGCTGTGACCGGACAGCCCCGAAATGGATGAAAGTATGCCTAACCCCTCTATTACTTACGCCGTGTTGTTGTTGTCTAAGATTAATATAAATCTGGTATCTTTTGATCAAATTCAAATGATTCGGAGCCTAATGAGTCCAAAAGGCCAAAAGAAGAATGATTTTTTGGTATATGAATAGGATGGCGGAATGAGCAAGTCTTCTAAAAAAGAAAGACGATATGACAACGTTTAAGTTATAAAGTGTCATTGTTAATTTTAAAAGCACTTCCAGCTTATAAAGTGTTTATTTAAAAAAAAATTATAAACTTTTAATAAAAAAACTTCTTCAATGAAATGTAAAAAGTTATAATCCTTTTTATATTTAAAATCATCAAAATGTTTCTTTTTAAATATGTTTCATTCATAAAACATCTGCAATTAATTATTATTAACATGTTACCATCATTACTTTGTACACTAGTTTTATAGGTATAAGAAATTAAATTTATTCTATAATTAACAGATCACTTTTGTACTACGTTATTTTCGTAGCTGACATTTAAATAAAAGACAAAACCTTGTTGAATGTATTTAATTTTCAGATTATTTTATTCTTTTATATTCTGGACTGGACTATTGTGTAACTGGAATACAAAAAAATAAAATAAAAGACAAAAGGTCACGTACAATTTTACACATATCACGAAGGCATATTAATTTTTTATTTTTTTTATTAACTAACTTAACTTGATGTTATTCTTATTTAAAATCTTGCATTTTGACAAATACATAAATTGATACGTTTCTGTAGCGGCCTTGTGGCTGCTGTTTATTTTTTTGATTGAATTCCATACAAAATTTTGGTTAGTGAGTCTTTAAGTTAAGTTGTTAAGAAAACAGTGTATAGGAATCTCTGGTTTACATAAATATAAGGACCTTAGCTTGTTTATAGGTATATAGTCGTACTATGTACTCTAACGTTTATAAATCAACTGTTTCATCAATTTATCAAATGAGAACAAAGCTGAGAAAAAACTTGATACTATCTTTACAGAATGACCGTGAGCCAGCTTTTGAACTGTATTAGTTTGATATGTGCTCTATTATTTTATTATTACTAACTTCCGATTACAGACAAGATAAGTTTTTAGATGTAATCGTTTCATTATATAAATTCGAAGATTAAAGTGCAATTTTAATATAAATTTTAGTACTTATATCATCAAATAAATTGTTTGCCATATTAGAAGAATGTTGTTGTTTTGTATATAGTCGTGTGCATTTTTTGTTACTGCATACTCATCGTGTCTGATATGTCCTTGTGCCGATTTTAAACGAATGAGGGGTAATGATTCCTTTCTATGTAATTATATAAGGTCAAATGACCATGTATGTGCAAATACAATAATGATATTATACGATTTTCTATATTTACTTACGTTTAAAATTGTTTTTATTTTAGAAAAATATCAAATTTAATAATCTCATGTTAAAATCTTTAATATTATTATTTAAGTGCAACTGGCAATTTAAGTAGAAATAAATATAACGAGATAACTTGCAATTATTGTCGTCCTTGTTTAATTTATCGAAATAAAACAAAGTGAGGAATAATAGGTGATGTAATATCTATAATGTTACTAATTTTGTAGTTACCAAGTCATTACGTAAGTGGAATATATATTTTTTATCATAAAATGGTTAAAGAGCAAGCAACCACCTGAATTCGTTGAAATAGCGATGCAACCGCTGCTCATGGACCTCTGTAATTGTAGATGCGTTGCCTACCTTTAATTAACGGAAAAGGAGACACCCATGATATACTTTCCCTTCCCATCATTCGTATTATAAGAAAAGGGTGGGAAGGGCAACGTAGACTTAATTTAGGCACCAGCACGCACACTCTTCAGTTGTGTAGCTGATGTGTATGTGCCGCACATACACATCAGTAGCAAAAACCAATATTTAGAGAATATACTGTAAAATTATATTACTAAAATATGTATGTATCTGTTTGTGACAAACAAATGTCTCCTTTGAAAATGTATATTACTTCTTTACCTCATATTTTATTAACGTTGTAACATTTGTTAAATTTGTAATAACATATTTTTAATTCTTACAAATTTAATAAATCACTTTTACATTCCGTAGACATTATTCCATCTCACAGGTTAGCTTAATTATGTAATAGTGAGGGGTAGACATGTTACATCGCTCCAAGATTGATGCGTGACTGTTTTGAACATTGTAGAATATATAATTAACATTTCAACTTTAATTTAAATAGTGAATTAAACAAGCGCACCAACATTCATGTGACAAACCTGCATTAAGATTTAAAAAATTGTTGTTAAATTAAATACATTTGAGTACCAAGAGTAGCAATACACCAGAAATTAGCTTTGAAAGTATTTAGAGCGAATTAGAGTGATTTAAAGAACGAAGAGCAGACGATCCTATCACAAGATTAGTTATTACGTCACTAGAAGTGACTGTTATTTGAGTTCAGTAATAGGAACATACGCTTGAGGCGTTTTAAAATTATATAATTAAGTTTATTAGAATTAAAAGTTTAAGTAGACGCTTCCGTGCTCTTTATTTCATAAGAAAACATTTCCTGCATTCGCTTATTCGTTAAGTAACAATTATAAATCAAATGAAAAATATCATTTGATTTATAATTGAGTTTAAGTTTAATATTTAGTAATTACATAAGATGATATGAGGTTTTTGTTAAGTAATGTTAAAACAGTTCAGTAAAAATGCCAATGAGACCAAAATTATGGAAATACACGTAACTTGAATAAATATACCTATAAAGTACTTAAATCCGTTTCGGTTAAAGTTTATTTCAATCAAAATGAGAAAGTATTGGACTTTGTACTATATTTCAAAAAGCCAATGAAGATCATAAGATGTTAAGCCCATTTGTCACGTCAACATATATAATTTTGTCTGAGAGCCACCTAACTTTGTTCATTTCCTAAAGGCCGGCAACGCATCTGCGATTCATTCATTCATTTGCATTGGTATCGCCTCCTGGTATTGCAAATGTCCATGGGCGTCGATGAACACCTTGGTGTTCCCGCTGCTCGTTTGCCCTCTCCCCCCCAGTCAACCACGCTGGCCCAGTGCGGGTTAATTTTCTTCACACATATCTATGAATTTCTTCGCAGATATGTGCAGGTTGCATTACGATGTATTCGAAATTCAAAAATAGAAAAGTACATTAGCACAAGGTGAGGATTGAAGCTGCATATGTAGAGTTCTGTCCACTCTCGTCAAGCGCTTAACAACTGTGCCACTGACGCTCTGTTTGTAACTGTATAGTGCCAATGTCGAGTTATCACTTGATAAATAACTGCATACAAAAAGAAACATTTAAAATTAAATGTCACGAGCAAAAGACATCAACGCGCTCGAGTGACAACTCGAAGGTTAAGTCCTCCAGTTCCGAGCGATATCTGTGACAATAAACAACTTAATATACTTCGAATTTAATAGCAATGCGCATTTTATTTCAGTCCTGTAAAATTATTTATACTACTTTATTCCTTGTAATTTTCATCTAAAAGGTATTTGAAATATTAAATATGGATCCTAAGTATTTTTTCTTACAAAAATATCTATTTAAGTAATGAAACCGGCACAAAATAAAACATATTTTATGTATTTAGTAACTCCGTGCATAGATGTATTTTAATATACCAATTTAATATAATGACTCGACTTAAACATTTTAACTATTACTAACAACCGGGACGAATATGTCATTTAGTTAATACTTACATAAAATTGAAATGTAACTATTACAAGTAACGACAATCTACTAGATACTTGGATAAGACTTTGTTCTTTATAAAGTAATATAAAATAGTAAAATGAATAGCGTCTAACAGAATTATTTGCAGCCAGTCTTTTATTATAAGTTATTTATTCAGTTGTTTCTAATCTTTGTGCAAGATAAAGATTAAAAGTACACTTCTATTATTTACTTACATCATTCCTATGTATTATGTCATATTATACTTTTATATACAAAATTTTAATTTTCATCTTTATTTCGGGAACATTTACATAATATTATACCGTTTTGTTGTTATAAGATGAGTCAGTTATTTGTTTGTCGATTTTATAAGGTATCGTGTAATATATAGCGAAGATCTAACTCTAATAAGGCTCTTCGTGGGTGAACGTGATTTCTAATGCCATCAAGGAGGTCACCTGATCAATGGAGAATGTTAATTCTAAGTTACGAATAAGTCACCGTTTCTAATTTTTTTAAACAATTTTTATAATGCACCTTTAAGACGTTACGTATTAAACGGTTATATTTAACTTGCCCTGTTTATAAATGTCTAATGTCGTTGTAAATCGATCGAAAACTTTGTACACATTTCTAGTTCTGATGACACAATATTAGTTATTAATAAAAGTGATTTTTGTTTCTTAAACGGTTGCGGATCACACCATAAATTTATTTTTAAATATATCCTTAAATATCAACCCTTTAATCTCACGCTAATATTAGACATTACCAGAAATCATGATTATTTAAATATGATTACACCTAAGTTTCCGAAATTCGATCTTGAAAAATATAACAGTGGTAGACACCAGCAAAAACAACTGTTGCACGAATAGTGAAGCACCACAACCACACCACCAGATGACAGGCGTGAAGTGGAAACCATTCCTAGTTTCTGCCGGAGAGGTCTCTGACACGTACACTCATTAGACGAAATTAAGCAATTTAAGTCCCCTTTTTCGTCCCACCCTTTTTTTTAAAGGAACGGATCACGCATAGTAAAGATCAAAGGGTTATAAGGCGTGTCCAAAGGTAATAGTATCTTAAAAATTTAGTTTCAAATGTATAGCGAATATTCTTTATTTATTGTTGAAAACCTGAAAAAGGTAAGCAATCTTAAAAAGAAATGTCAAGGAATTTCCAGATCTAAATATGACTTCATTTAATTACGTGTTGTTTTACCATTTTCAAAACAATAACCTTTGTATTGGATGTTTTAAAAAAATATATTAAATGGCAGTGTGTCAGTTGCGTCATCGTCTTTAAAAGGGATGCACGAATACTTCAATTATACCGAAAGAAGGTTTTTATATTTCGTAACCAATATTAACAAGATTTTCACTTTTATGGTTTAATGTGAAGAGTTCATTTGGAATCATTATTTACTTATCACTGACAATACATTTTTTGCCAAAAAGTGGAAAACAAGGTGACAATTAATAGTTAATTATAAACTAAGTTTCAAGTACTTAAATAAGTTATAGTTGTGTTCGGCTTTTCTTTTCACTTTTTTTTAGGTGTACACTTTGTAGGTCTGGCTTGGTCCTGCAATTTTTTTGACATCCGTCTATATTTTAGACTCTACCACTGTTAAATTTTCTCTATAGACTAAGATTATTTTGCAACATATTCCGGTAGCAAATTATACGTAATCGATTTATTTATCGACAGCTAAAACAATAAGACTAAGACTAAAAATAGATATAAGAAATACTTTCTAAAGTCTATATGTATACTAATATCACGAACACGAGATAATGTTAGGTTCGTGATATCAGTTATGTCATGTAATGTTAGACTTGTAGTGATTGGAACAGGTTATGTACTGAGTAACATACACATAGGGCACTCAATTATGTATCACCACAGACACGACACATATATAATATGTTAGGCGAATTACGTTCAGAACATGTGTTTAGATTGACTAAATATTCTCATAAAAAAATGTTGGAGTCTCGTGGAAAGACTTATTAAATTTTATATTTAATTTGTAGTCACTATTAACGCTTGTATATGTTTATACATTCATGTCTTTCTTTTAAAGGTGTAGTATATAGAGTATATTAAATTATTACTCGTTTAGGTAGTCTCATTACATAATTTTAATCTATCTACGAAAAGCAACGGGTTTATATACGTTATAATTAATATGTGCGCTTTAGAACTGCTGTGACGAATGTATTTAGAAAGGGACCATTTTTACGTAACAAATGGTGTTTTAAATTAAGAATGTAAAAAAAATTGAAAAAAAAATATGAATATATGGTCTATGAGTTAATATAAGATTAAAATAAGATAAGAATTATGCAAATTACAATGCAATTTTAAAATTCTTTAATAATTTACAGATTATATAAATTACATTGATTTACATAACAATAAAGCAAAGTACAATTAGGAGTGGAAGTGTTATGTGCATGTATGTGTTATGTAAAATTAAAGGAAGTACATTTACCAATACTCAGTGGAGCGAATCATTCAAAGGCACAGCAATTACTTTAAAAATAACTAAGTAGCTTATTATGGATCGCCTAATAGATTAAAGATTTCTAAGGCAAGTAGTTCATATTTAATTGATAAGAAATCTAAAGTTGCCAAGCCCTTTTCCTCTTTACTGGTTGATTACATTATTTTTTTTATAATTTTAATATTGCTGCTTGGAAGTTGAAACGTTTTTTTAGTAGAATATTTCAACGAAATAAATTCGGTTAATAAGCTAAAGTCTAGATAATTTTACAGAAATTAAAGGCTATATACATTTCATTCGATATGTTATTTGCCGATTTGCTGAGACAAATTACAGATGTGCGGCGTACAAGATTTAACGGTGACATCTCAGATTATTCATTATAGTCCGATAATATAAATTAAATTAGCAAAATAGTTAAAGAACATGCTAATGATCTCGTATGTAATTAAAATAATTGCATTGTCAACAAAACAAACAATTGACTTTTGTTATGACACCGTTTCAAAGAGGTCGAGTATCTATTTTAAAATAAATATTTAATTGAAATAAAGGAATTTCAATCGTATTACCAGACAGTTAAATACATAATCTATTAATTTTTATGTTTACTTTTATTTTAGTTTTGTTTCTGCATTGTATTGTTATTGCAGTAATTTTTGACGAGGTCGAAAATACTTAAATTTTGCATGAGAATTGGTTTTCAAAATGTTTCATTCTGTTATGAGGCCAAGTGTGACAAACTAGACACCCGACACTATTCAGTGTACACAAAGACTTGAGATGGATGGATGAGTGAAATTTTTCTTGTCAACTCATTTTGAATTTCATAATATACGTGGCTTTTCGAAGTTTAAGCTTTTTTTACCGTCTGTAAGTTGCAGAGCTTATTTAAAAATCTTATAAAAATAAAATATTCCAATAATTATTTATAATTTGAGCCTTTAATAAGAAAAAGAAAGTGAAATGAAAATAAAGTACGCGTTGATGTTGAGCAGGGTTGTTATTGGTCAATCGCTATTTTACCGACAAAGCTTTCACTGGCCATTTTAACGAGTGTCGTGAAATGTTGTTAATATGTTGTGAGAAAATATTTATATAAAATTACTTGGCATATTTGTTATTCGTTTTGTACTCTCTCCAGTCAAAGAATAGCGACAGGGATTTTTAAACTAAGTAATACTATATTTGTTCCATGTTATCTGAGGTAAAACTGTCGAATTAATAATAACGTGTTTTCTGGAAAGAAAAAAAACTTGAAAGAAAATTATGGAATCATAAAAGTTGTAGCTTAAAAAGTCAAATCTCGACATTTAAAGTGTCTTTAATAGTACAAACATACTATTTAATTAAGTCATCGAAAATTCAAATTTATTAAAATGTCTATAATTTATATTTAATTATATGTTTCACCTTTTTATTTGTAAGGATCACCTTATTAATGATTACATTAAAATAATCCATTCGATAGAGCAAAATTTAGTTCCTTACTCGCTACATTTACGACAAAGTAAAGTAGTTGAATTAATGCTTGATCAAGTGTGTATTTACAAATATTTAATTCAGAGCTTATATTTGTAACGGAATATTGTGAATATCTTCATTTACTGATATCCGTAGCGTTTAGTTCTAGCAGACCAATCTTTGTCAACTGCGTTAACAGCAAAACCATGTCTTCAATTGTTTCTGCTCTGTCAGAAGTAATGTCGCGGATTCTTGGTATTGTTCGATTTAAAACACCTCCATTGTTGTGGATTTCTGTTTAATAAGCGTAACCGTTACGTCACAGAAAACTTTTTCTATTTCACTAACAATATGAATTGGAAATATTTTTTTTGTAATTTAATTAAAAATACTAGCTATAGAGTTATTTAATGATCACTGGATATATCTTGATATCTTATATATAAAATTTTCGTGTCACGGGGTTCGAACTTGAACTTCTCTGAAACGGCTTGACCGATTCTCATGAAATTTTGTGAGCATATTCAGTAGGTCTGAGAATCGGCCAACATCTATTTTTCATAACCCTCCCCCATTTAGTTTTTTTTTTAACTGCGCGCGGACGGAGTCGCGGGCGACAGCTAGTAGATTTAGTAAAAGAAGTCTACATTAAATTGTTGTTAAAGTTAACGCTATTCTTATTACGGCAGTTGTTTTAAAAACAAATATAGAATACGAAATTATCTATAACATTTACATGCAGATTAGACATGTCGATTGATTTATGATTACTCAATTATAGTTTAACATATATTGTATGATGCGTGAGTGGTTGCGATAACATATAATATGACACGGTCACGAAATGGAACACTGATTATATCTTTAAGACCACAAAAGTGTTGATACGAGTGTATAAACCTGTCTTAAATCGTGTTATGGAATGTTTAAGATTAGAATGTGAAAGTAGAAATAATATTCTTGATACATCTGTTATAGTAATTTTGTTTGATGTAACTGCAGAAGTTATAATGTTAGAAAAATATTAATAAAATACAGCTAGTAATGCTTGTAAAGCGAAAATGCACTTACCAAACGAGCAACAATCTTTGGGACACATTACGCGCTGTTTCTGTTTCATCTTAACAAATCATTGTGTATTAAATTCAATTGTGTATTGAATCCGAAATAGGGTAAAAATTTTAAAAACTAAAGTATTTTGTACAAAAAAAAAATGTTAAAATTTGAAGAAAGAATTCAAATCGATATACTCGTAAGTGAATACAACATTTTTTTTGTTCGGTTTTCCAAATATAGTGACTTGTTACTTTAAAAATAAATGTAATTACCTATATAATAAATAATCAAGTCTGTTTACTTATCTTAAATATATTTATAAAATCGAGAATTTTGTATCCTTATTATTAGCACCATGTTTGGTGTGTTAACGAATTAAAAAGTAATCAAACACCGTATGTATATTATTTGATTAATTTATTAAGTAAAAATATAATTGATATAAAAAAATTACCATATAAATGTAACAACAAAGAAATGATAAATTTATATTTATAATTTATCAGCCTCAGACTAAGGGACTACCATGAATTTTGAAAAAATCACTTTCTTCTTCTTCTTCTTCGTCGTTGCAGTCTTTTCAGACTGGTCGTGGTCATCAGGTATCGGTGACCGGCTGTACTAAGCGACGCCACTCCTCCCTACTCTCTGCCTTTTTGTACATTCGTGCAGGGGGACAGCTACAGCCGCTCTAATCTGGTCGGTCCATCTCATCGGCGACCTTCCCCGTGGTCTGGTGCCCTCCAATTTCCCCAAAAATCACTCAAAATCAAAATTACTTTACGTAAAATAAAATAGTTCAGTAATGGAAATTGGAGCTTTAAGTAATCTGTAAGCGGTGACAGTACATCTTCAGATATAGAACATTTTGAAAAGATTATTTTCGTGTCTTAGAAATGTTAAACAACTAAGGTTCCTAATTTTTCTAATTACACTGTAATATTCACATTTAAATTTTGATTTATATATTTCTTTATTTATTACGATTAATATAGACATCGTTTATAGCACGGTCAACGCTTCGTCTAGTCTAGTCTAAGTTATTACATAAAATACTGTCACGTTATTGGCCAGCGTTATTTTTGTAAGTGGTCTAAGTTACAAGCTAAAGTTATGTAGTATACAGTTACTTTTTCATGTTATTTATGCGCGTGTCTATTTAAAAAGTAATGTCGTAAAATGCCATCTTTTAATAATTTACGTTATGTCAAAGAAAAAGTTGTTTAGTAGTGACCATTTTGCAGTGAAATTTTGACAAAGCTTATGTTCGGTTGCCGTAACTTTCAGCTCCATCGGTTTTTTACTCTAAAATTAATTTGCTATACCTTTTGCAATTTACGTGACATGTTAACGTATTATTATACATACTATGTGTGTGTATACGAAAAAGACATAGTATTACTATCAGTCTACAACACGTACCAAGCACTAACTAGTTGCATTAATATTACTCAACGCGCTCCACTTGCACACACGGATCTCTGAAACTTGTAATCGAACAGAAACCTTACCTTCTCTTTTACACTGATTCATAAGGTCTCTGCGCTTAAAAGCACTAAACTTAAAAAAAAAACATAACGGAAATAGTGAATGCTACGATTATGTCTGATTTCAGTAATCAACAATGTAAACACGTTCACTCTGTGGTTAATTTATGTTTTCTCATAAAAGTTGATATTTTGTTTTGAACTGTTCCTGGTTTCGTTAAATAAACTGATAATTTTAGATTACTGGTTGATTTATAGATGAGTACCTGTCGCCCACGACTTCGTCCGCTCGGAATTAAAAAAAAAACGTAATAAGTACTCGAACACGTAGTCTACGTGTTCTTCCAGACTATGTTCTACCAGTCCATCCATCCAGTCCATTCAGCCTCCTAACGCCCATTACTGGGCCTCCCCCAAAGATCTGTTGAAAAATATGTTCTACATCTGTGTCAAATTTCATCAAGATACGTTGAGCCGTTCCGTCCTTCTAACTAACAAACAAACATCTATCCATCCATCAAACTATTCGCATTTATAATATTAGTATTAAGATTTATGACTGGCTTGTGATTATAATAATGATAAATAAATACTTGAACTAACGTACAACCCTATAATGTGTTGTAACGAGTATCTGTTGTCCAACATATATTTTGATTTATTGTGGGTTTCCGAGACCAAAAAAAAAAAAAAGACCCCGTTAAAAACATATTGCTATCTTTGTTTTGTCAAAGATAATGACAGGGATGCCGATATGTTTTATACAGAGATTTTCGTCTCAGAAACCAACGGTCAATAATTAATTAAGCTAAAATTTTTGGGATAAAATCAAATTATTTCTCTAAAAAACGAATAATAAATTAATGTATGTAAATTGCGAGCATCTAATTTGAATTCGACATTGTGACATATAAATATTGTCATAATAAAGGCTGACTTCTAACATTTAAGTTTTCTAAATTACATAATTATGAAAATATATTTTAGATACACGGAAATGACTTTTAAAAGTCAATAACATAATAATTATTATTTTTACCAATGTTTTACAAATTAAACAACTGCGGAACATACATGAACATTATGTTGTTCAAGTTTTTTCAGATACGACAACATACTTTTGTAAAATATTATCTACTTTGGAAAACCACGACTGAAAGACGTCCGTTTGACAGTCCGTAAAATTGAGATGTCACGTCATATCTGTGTGACACTAAAGTTCGATTAACAAATCTGTTTCCACGAAAATGAACAAAAACGTATTTCCAAGACACTTTATTGGAATACACAAGACAGTTGTTTTTTACTACCAAAAGAGTCACAACTTAGAAAACTTCGTCACTGATTTCTGTTATTTTTAGTAGGTGTCACATAGATTTACCACTCTTGAAACGCTTGAAGAAAAACATATTTTTTCAAAGGAATCAAAAGATTTTTATCTTGCTTTTCAAAGCAATTTTAGGGTTGTTATAATTTTTTGGAGTGTTTTTTTTCCATTCAAACAATCTAGTTTGCAATATCTTTTAATTTTTTTATAATGATAAATGTAAAACTGTACAGCAAAAAAAATATAAATGTTATTGTAGTCGTAAATCATGTAATAATAGACGTAAACAAAGGTTAGTGCTGTACCGGACTAAGAGTGGACTGTGAAAGGCAGCTTGCTTTACTATAAATGTTATATTGGCAAAGTTTCGCAGTACTGACGTGAACATAATTGCAGTTAATGTAATAATACATTGATTAAAATTTATTTGAACTTTGGCATATTGTTTACGACTATAAAAAATAATGTCCTTCTGAATTTACCCTAATGATATTCTAGGTTAGTTAAAATTAAGATAATTACCTCATCTGTGATCGTAATTTGTTTTTCAATTATGAAAAGATTTAATGCGAAATAGAGCAATTCATTTTTTTTGGATCGCAACACGTCTAATATTTATCAGCCAAAAGCTAAAATTGACCTTCATTTGTTTCCAATCATTAGATAATAAAAAATTCTACCTGTTTTGATTGTATAATTGACATTCAAATGTTTTGCGACCTGATTGAAACGTCTACGAAGACTGCAAGTTTACATTTCAATTAAAGATACGAGTCTTTTCATTTCAATGACTTACGTTTTATATGTCAATCTTAACTGTAATAAGAGATGCAATTATGTATTATTAATAATTCTTTTCTACTTTTAGATGTTGCCATTTCATAAATATCAATAATACATAAATTGTACGTAAGATACATCTTTGTTATTGAAATAAGTACAACATCACCTGCTGTTAGTTTCAATTATTATTTAACTTTTAATGTAGTCAATAAATCATGCCAATCAACTAAATATCTAAAGAGACTATAGAAGAGGATATACTTTTGTTTAGTTGATATTCGAACTTAAATTTTTATAGTAAAAGGTAGTCTAATTTAAGGCTTCGAGGCTGTTCAGTCAAAGAATAAATCAAAATCCTTATCTTATCTCACGAGAGTCTTTATATGGCTTAATATGAAACTGGTTTATTTTTAGTGAAGGGTCTAAAATTGTAATATACTGCTGGATATACATACCTATACATACACACGAGTACACACTAGTTAATAATACCGAGTTAATATTTCTTAGCTTACGAGTAAGATAGAGGACGCACGTGTCTTGAATGGTATTTAAGAGTTTTTTTTAATCTAAAATTCTAAGATTATATTTGTAACTACGCCTAATAACTACTTTACAGATTTTATTTATAGTTGTAGAGGTCGATTTAATTTTAATAGGTTAGTCGAAATTTAGTCACGTGTGTACAATAAATTGAGATTCGTTGAAAAAAGCTTAGATAGCTTCTAGAGTAATTTTTGGTAGTGCTAATTATTTTGTAAGCCACTTTAACAATTGCAAATGAAATAATTTCGGTGAATTGTACGAGTAATAGAAAGTTACAACGTAATGCCATTAACTCCGGTTACTGTAAAATATTGAATTCGGCCAAACAATAGACTTTCGTTGCATCACGTTAAATAACATTTTCTGATTCTCAGTTCTAGTGAAGGATTGTCTCAATGTTATTTATCTAGTTGTATAAGTAGTATAGTTAGTTTTGTTTGATAAATATTTGGCTTACGGACTAAGAATAAAGAATAATTCTGCTATTTTAGTTTGTCGGTTGATTTCCATACCTACCACTATACTTGACACTATTTCGTCAAATAGTGTCAAGTATAGTGTTATTTTTTTGTCAACTTGTTCAAATATTTCTTTTTGTAATTTCAGGTGGAAGGTGTCCGAAATGGCAGAAGACTTTCAAACTTCGACTCGAGAGGCTCAACAAGTACGGAGAAGATTGATGATGCTCAGCCTACCTTTCGGTCCAGGAGTTATCGAAGACGTGAAGAAACAACTACACCTGTAGCTAGAGATATCACCAGATCAAAATCCCGGAATAGGGCATCGGAACCTTTAACTTCCAATGCCGTCACAGAACAATCTCCAACAGATAATGGAAGGAACGAGCGATTTGATTCAAGGAGGACCAATCGGATACGAAGTCGACCTATAGAAAGTCAGAACGCCGTCACAACCTTTCCAAGTAGAGACAGTACTGTAAACAACAAGGCACGACAAAGTAATAGAAGATCACAGTACACTACGACTACAGTATCATCTTTAGCACCATCTTCATCAGTCACGAGTAATTTTAGGAGAGATGTAAATAGAAGAGCTCAGACAACTACCACAGAAGCGGTTACTATTCTCTCTTCGCCAACTCTTGATGAATTCAAAAGTGAAATCACAGCTTCTAGTTTCGATGATTTTACGAGAACGGTTCCAAAAGAAGAAGACATTACCACTGTTCAATTTAAAAGAAGAAGCACGACAGCTAAAAGTGTAGAAGTAGAAACGCAACCAACAAAAGCACCTAGAACACGCGGGCGCGTCAGTCCAAAAACAAATATCAAATTAGATGATATGGCTAGTTCTGGTGCAACTAATGTGCTAAGCATATCGGAAAATAATCTCACTGTAGAAAAAGCATCTGAAGATGCAAAAAAATCTCGTAAACTAAGGTATAAGACACGTTTATCGGAAACCGATACCAATCTCACGGGCGAGGGTATCACAACTTCAAATGAAATAATTAAAACTTCAAGAAAGCAGCTGAAACAACCCGAAAGTAGGACAACAACATTAGCTCCAACTGAAAGAAAAGTCCAGAGAAATGTAGAACGTAATTCTTCAAAGTCGTCGATCGTCAAGTCTATGAGAGTTGTTCGGCGACCATTATCGAGAGGAAATGTAAACGGGACAACACTTCCAAAAGTGAAAACTTCAGATGAGATTGGAGACGATGATAACTATCCAGCAAGTTTTAAAGCTATAATTCAAGCTAAGAATGCTTCGGTGAGTAGTTATTACTAACGAAATGTAATTTTTGTTTATGAATATTCTATGGAAATATAATGGACTTAAACATTCAATTTGTTTATTATCCTCATAAACCCTTAATTGTTCGAAACTTGGTTCTGTAAGTTACGAGTATTAGCAACGTTTTCTTGTAATATCATATTTAGCACCATGTTTTATAGACAACCTATTTACGATTTCAGACACAAGTGAGCTCTCCACCCAGCGAGAGTTTATCAGTGAAAGCAACACATACAGCTATCAACACTAACACAAAAACCTCACTGCCTTCCAACACAAGTATTGAATCAAACAATTTTACACGGGTAAATCAATTATATCAATCAAATAAATCTTTAGCTCATAAGTATACTCATAAGTCATTCGTCATCACGGTATTTTGTTATCTTTATGTGTTGCATTTTATATGGTGGGAATTCCCATTAACGTAATTTAGTTAAAAGAAACTTCTGATTTTTTTAATGTAAACATTTCAGCTTCGCAGTAAATTAAACACAACTGAAAATGACGTAAAAAATGGAGACGAAAAACTAAGTGATTCTCCCTTAGATTCTCCCAAGCTCAAATCTGAAGAATATAAATTAAGAGGTACATATTCTTCTAGACCACGAAAAGTAAAAACTGAAAATTTAAAAACTACAACTACTACTAGTTCTCCCAATGCAGTAAAAACTTCATACAAATTCAATAGAAAATTACGAACAACAACATCGAGTCCGGTTGATTTCAAATCGTCTGAAAGCCCTCGTAAGTTTAAAAGATTTGAATCTGGGCAATCACCACAGACTGCATCCCGACCACTTTATTCAAGAAAAAAAATCGGTAACAACATCGATAAACCTGCAGAAACTGTAACTAATGATAGTGGTAGAAACAATTTGAACACCAGTGTCTTAAACAACAGTGTGAAATTGCCAAGAACATCTTATTATTCACGTCTAAGAAATAATGTCAAGAACGGTATAACAACGACAGCGGAGTCTGCTAATACTGATATAAATGATCCTTTCAAAGCTGACAAAAAAACAGAAAATACTGCTGAAATGCCATTAATATACACTATGTTAAATAAACAAACCAAAGCTATGTCTGAGGAAATCAAAAGCGATACAAAGGGAGAGTTTTTATTAGCTGTAAGTAGTAAAGAATCTCGAGAAAATAATGTGGAAACTGATCCAGTAACTAATGCTGAGGAGTCAGAAAACATGCCAGTAATAAACGTTTTTTCGACCACACAAAAATATCACGCTAATTACAAGGATCAGGGTATAGGGAATGACCGACAAAAAAATGAATATGTAGCTACTTCGGCAACACCTGTAATAAGAAATATTCAAACAAGAAAGTATACACGTAAAATTTTTAAATCTAAAGAAAATGTGGAATCTTCATCAGTTAATCCTGTATCGAAATCAAAAGAACGTGCACTCCGCAAATATAGTGATACTTTCTCGAAAACAACTGAAGCTTCTACTAATGGCGTAAGTAGAAATTTTCTATCTTCATACACAATGATAAACGTTCCTTGCTATTGCCATCATACAACATTTACAGATTACTACCGATCCTGAAAAACCAAAAAGCAGATTTAGTTCAAAATACAGAGCATCTAATCTCGATAAACCGTTTTACAAACCTACAGTACCAACAGTCACAACAACAACTGTAAGTAAAACATATATCACAACAAAAACATATAACGCAATTTCAAAACTATTTTATATTTAAATTTATAAGATATATCAAAATTTACACAACTTAGAAAGTCTATTTACAGAAATAGAACTTTAGAAATGACAAAGCCCCTTTATGAAATTGGCCGTAAAACTGGTATTTTCCACAGTACATCAATATTTGCTTCAAATTATATTTGTCATCAAACTAAACCAAATTAACGTGTCATAAATTTCATGCAATAACATTGAATAGTTTTAGCTAAACATAGTGGTATAAAGTTGCTCATGAAAAAATGTTACATTAAATTATAGCATAGTAAGATTGCGTAATTTTTTGTGGTCATTAGTAATTAGAAAATTTTTATTACTAAAGGCTTGGCTGAAATTCTTCGTGACTGATCGTCAACTCACAAAGTCTATAAAGGAGCCGAAGTGGTTCGATGGCAATGATTTTAATGATGATACAACAGAATTAATATCAAGACAGAACGCTACAACGATGGCATTCACTCACCAATCATCTGAACTGGTTAATGGAATCATTTAGAACTAGTCTTAACAAATACTAACGTCTTCACTCAATATTTCAACTGTATTCTTTATACTTTATATAGAAAAGGTGCTTCTTAAAAACCCAACTGCACTTTTTAAAAAGTTAACACAAACAGGAGAGTTTACAAACTTATATGTAAACGCCTTTTCGTATTCTTTTTTGTCGCCATAAATATGTCTGTGCAAGTTTAGTAATTTCTTAAAGTAAAACTTTCGGGATTATTGGATATTGCATGTCAAAGAAAAATGTGATTTTGTCATAGTTTTCGTTCATTTTATGCTTTTTAATTTTAAATCATTTACGCCATGTTTAAATTAATAAGTAGGTACTTACTTGATTTAAGGATAAGTTTATCTTATATGTATGTATGAATATTTTTTTCTCGATTATGTATAATTTTCCCACCAAAAGTAATAAAGAGGCTTTGGTATTGCACGTTTTTTTCACTTAAACCTTTGGGTATCTCTCACATAAATTTCGCGTCATGTTTTAAGACCTTTACTTATTTCTTTTTTTTATGGGTGAGATCTCTTCTTATTTCAGGAAGTGGGTGAAGAAATTCTTTTAGGTCCAGACATGAACGCTATCTCTTTTACTCAAACACGAAGTGCATTGTCTTCAGCAGATTTAAGACTTTCTGAGAGTTTAGAAAAGCCATCACAGGTTATGAACGTAGAAGCCTCAAATCACTCACCATCAGTTACTGTCTCTATTTTTGACGCTTTGGCTGAAATTCTTACGTCTACACCCAGAATTCAAATATCTACAACAACAGACGTACCGCAACAAACATTTACAGATAGTGTTGTTAAGCAAACACTCAATAGCGTGAGTAGTAACAATAATGTAAATAGTGTCAGCGACTTTTCGAGTCAGGGCACATCTACGTCAACAGAGAGTTTAACTACAATAACTACTGTACAAAACACTGATCAGACTACACCTACTGTGCTTAACCGCTTGTCGGTAGAGGAAAGTGTTTCAACGTCACTAAATATCAAGGAGAATACAACGTCCACAAATAATCCCCAAACTACCCTCACTCCCACTCCAACGACTCCTATTTCCGCAAGGAGACCCTTTGCCATTAAAGTTTTATATTCAGATACTGAACGGCCGACAGACGTACCAATGACTTCATCTGAATCCACAACCAAATGGAGTACGACTGAAAATACAAAAATGGTATACAATACTGTGTCCGATCTTATATTATCTAATAACAATTTAGTGTCATCAGAACTAACAAGCATGTTATCGAATAACATAAAAGATATAATTGAAAATTTAGACGAAGAGAGTAGATCTAGATTATCCGTTGATATGGCAAAAATGTTAAAAACACTTATCCCCAGACTTGTAAATAAAAATCCTTCCCTAAACGATCTTGATAATATTCCTAATACTACGCCTTACAGTTTGGAGGATATCAAAGATACTGAAAATATAGATATAAGCAATGTCGGTATTAATACTAACGAAAATGTAAATATTGACAGTAAAAATTTCCTTCAAAATGTACAGGAAAATAATGTAAATATTTCACAAGGTACTACTGATTCCCCGATTAGTGACGGTCTTAATAATGATAGTGTAAATAGCATAAGTGATTCCGTTTTGAGCACAGTTTTGCCTTTATCAGAAAGCGAGGCAACAGTAGCTGATATCACAGCTACAACCACTACTATTGATACTAATTCTTTGCAAACTTTAGATTCATCTTCAACAATATTAACTACTACTCCCACTAATCAATTACCCATGAATATTGAGATACCAGATACAGCTACTTTGTCTGGCTTAGAAATGAGCACTGCCACTGTAGATAATATAAGCGTAGACACTACCAAAAGTCCAACAATTGATCCCACTAACAAACCTTTACCCCTCACATTTTCCACAAACATAAACATTGGTGAATCTATTTCAAGTGATACAAATAATTCTTCTTTAATAAACAAAATTGACAATCGGGTTGGAACCGAGGACTTTGATAGCGTTGAAATTGATGACCCCAGCCAAATATCTCGTTTCCAATTATGGGTTCTTTCCAAAAAAGCTCGCGTTTTAAAAATGATTGAACAACTTATACGGGAACATAATGATGAAATAGCAAATGGACCACTGACTGATGTATTTAAACAATCTAATAATAATAATACACTTTCTAATCGATTGACTGAGATAATGAATACAATGGACTCTACGACTTTGTCTAATAATCCAAATACTGATATTACGACTGACTTAGTAGTTACCACGCCTACTACAGCCACTTCTAACCCACCATCTGACTTATCTGAATCAGTCAATCTCCTAAATGATCGCTCTGGAGCTGACTTTACAGTTCCTTCCACGACCATTCTTAGTGATGTTATATCAACTGCTATCCCTGACTCTACCGAAGTAGATTCTGCAACAGATGTTACTGAAGTAATCGCTACTACAATTGCGAATGAAATTGCTGATGCTTTCTTACGTGCAAATGCTAACGCTATCGATCAAACTACAGTAAAGGAAACAATGAATACTGAAAATGAAACAACAAATGCAGAAAATGAAAAAGAAAATATAATTTCAACTACAGAAAATGGACAAATGTTTGATGAGGTCAATGCTGATATGACAACACGTAGATTAAATTTAGAAACGACAACAGAAACAGCAATAACAACTGAGAGTACAGTAGAGACCACTACGCAAGCAGGTATCGAAACCACCACTGTATCACTTGTAAATGAAATTAAATCAAATGACCAAATAACTGTCACCTCGCAAAGCAACGTTGCCAGTCAGCCAATCATTCCGAAAAAAGATTATGTTATATTTGGCATACTACCTAATAATACGGTGGTACGTAAAGATCCTAATGATAATGTACTGGAAACGTTAACGGAGGCAAGTCCGTACATTATTTATGGTGTGCTACCAAATAACACAGTAATACGCAAATTTCCAAATGGAACTAGAGTACCACGTGTCATGCAAAAAATTGACGTACTACCAATCAGTCCATGGAGTCTAAGAAATCCATATAGCCCCATCCATAATAATCCGGCCATTGTCAGACCGCAGTCTAACCCCATCCGAGTATCCACTAATATTGTGACATCTATCGACACAAATAACGAAACGGAAAACCGATTAACCACCGACACTGTAAATAACCAACAAATAATGGTATTGTTTTTAAATTGTTTAGCTTGAAAGCAACGCTTGGCGCTTTGGCACATTCCGAGGGTCTAATAAGCAACTTTGAGCTTTTACTGATAATGGGCAAAACACTGTCTGTACCACACTAATGCTTGAAAATCAATTAACATAGCAAGGCGTAACATTTATTTCATAATTGCAGATACCTACATCGGCACTTAATTTAAACGATAGCAGTTCCTTTGGCATAACTACTGCCACTATTAAGCCGTCTGCTGAAAAAAGCACTGCCTCGCATGTTTTGAATTTACGCACTACTACAATGCTACCTTCTATTCATGAGATTCTGCTTAATAGTTTATCTTCAGCCACTAAAGAGGAAATGGTTATATCATCAATGAAAAGCTCTACTCCTGAACCAAGAATATTAACACTGGATATCGATCCGGAGGTATAATAATTAAATAAGTCATGTAGTTCTCACATAATTATTCATATCCTTGCTGATTACTTTAGTTCTTTTAAAGGTAGTTAGAGTGTAAAGGATATCAAAATAAAAATATGCTATTTTTAACTTCATGCATGACGAGTTACAATTTTATTATATTTTTAATGTTATTTAATGAAGGTAAGTGGTGAAGGATTAGTTTAACTGGATTACATAGTGAATAAGGGTATCATAATGGAAAACATTCCAAAACTCGATTTTTAATTAATAGTATTTGTGATAATTTGCAGACTAAACAAATCAGAACCGAAAAACCTAACGATGGCCAAGGAAACACTGTTTTTAAATTTATACCAATAGACGAAATCACTGTTCCTCCACAAGAATCAAATGTCTTAACGCTTGCTTCGACTAAAGCACCTTCGAAATCAAACAACGAAAAAGAAGTACAAATCGTGACTCCAATTTCAATAATGGAAATTAATTCACCAACACCAGAAATTCAAACAAGCTTAAAAAATATTGATGAACCGACAACAACCGTTCAGCCTACTGTTGGAACCCCTAATGTAATAACACTTGCTGATAACAACATTCAGTCAACAATGATAACTTCCACAACCAATCCAATAACAACAGTTCAACCTAAGATAGAAAGCACAACTTCCAATTTAAGAACGACTACCTTTAACAGTATAGAAAATTCAAACACGATAACGACAACAGTGAAAAATGTAATAACTACATTTGAACCTACAACGGAAAGATACATACCAGACCTGCTGACAACTTTAACAACTACAAGTATGCCACTAGTTACAACTACTGATATACCAAGCACAACAGAATCAGTACCAGTCCCAAATAATTCTATCTTTACAACAACAGAAATGACGAAAACTGCCACAGATGATATACAAGGTAACAATAATATAAACCAGGAAAATGCAAATTTACTTCAGATGCTACAATCAATTTTATCAACAAATACAAAATCTTCTTCGTCTCAAGAGATTGATCAAATGAAATTATTACAAGCATTGTTATTAAGCGCTAAGGATAATGTAAAAGATAAACAGAAGTCACTACAAACTACCACTGTTCGCACAATACAAGACGAAATTCGTCAATTTGAAGAAGACACTAAATTTTTGAAAGCACTTTTACAAGCTACAGGTAGAGATCCAGCAGAACTTAATATTCCAAATCTCAATGACATAAAACCAACTTTGGCTGTAACGACAACAATGAAACCTATAACAACTACTACTCAAGCACCTGCGCCTACAACAACCTCTGTAATAAAATCAACAACTTCTATAGCCGAAGATTTAAAGAAAATCAAAGAAGACACTCAACTACTACAGGCGTTATTACAAGCCACCGGCCAGACTGTTGATACTTTAAATTTGCCAGTCATATCTGGGATAACTTCTAACGTGCGGATTGCTTCAAATCCCCGGACAACGTCTATTGAATCTAATCCTACAACTCCAATGAATGTTCGTCCAATATATACCACAATTCAATCAACAGAAAAAACTACAACACAGACTAATGTGCCGCAAACTATTTCTACATTACCTACATTACAGGAACAACAAAGTACTGTAAAAGAAGATATTGGTATTTCAACCACATATCGACCTGTCCAGAGAAGAATAACAACAACTACCACACCTCCCGAAATATATTCAACTTTAAGCGCTAGACGAGCTCCAAGCTTAGCGCAAGTTACTACTGAAGTGCCAAGTACATCTACGTTTTCCGTTGAAGAAGATTTAGCATTTCTAAACAACCTGGTAAGAAAAATATATACATAAATTCCATCAATGAAATAACTTATAAACATTGTTTGTTTTCCTTTATTTATTACTAGCTTTTACCCGCGACTCCATCCGCGCGGAATAAAAAATAGAAAACGGGGTAAAAAATATCCTATGTCCGTTTCCTGGTTCTAAGCTACCTGCCCAC
>DWHV01000013.1:0-28619 GCA_018248035.1 Papilio joanae | reverse complement strand
AGGACCGCAAATTGCCCAATTTATCGCATCGACGAATACGCTTGTACGTTCCTCAATCCAAAAAGAAACATCGACACGATTAGAGACAACAATATTTCTAAGGACGCAGTTTTATAAGTCGATAACTAGGTCATTATAGAGCCTGCGGCGTCTCCGCATACGGGCTAATGAAAATGATCGGTCGATATAAAGCAAGCACCGTCCTGGAACTCAGTTGACGAGTAAAATGCACGGTTAGGAAAAGTAAAGACTATTGCCCGACGCATGCGGGCGCTAACGAAAACGATTCTCGCATTCGAATGCTACGGCATTCAACGACAAGAAATCTCTCGCACACATGGTGTATAACCAAGTGTTTAGACTTATGAAACTCTTAATTTTAATTTCACGGTAAATGTCTATGTTATTCAGCGTAGGTTATTAGAAGATAGTAAAATAATCTATCAGTATTAGGCTACTTGCAATAATCTATTAAGGAACACAAAAGGCTTCAGCGCACTTCAGTGGTTAGATTTCATAAGATAAATCGGGTTCCATTATCGTTATATAGAACTCGATAACACAGACTACCTTCAAAATTCTAGAATATCGTATATCTAGGTAAATAATTCTGTGAAGGGTTTATCTCTAGCATAGATTTTCTCATAAAAGAAACCTAGTGGGAATAAT
This sequence comes from Papilio joanae, assembly GCA_018248035.1. Lineage (NCBI taxonomy): Eukaryota > Metazoa > Arthropoda > Insecta > Lepidoptera > Papilionidae > Papilio > Papilio joanae. Next base: position 27,950 of record DWHV01000013.1, on the reverse strand, counting down.
CGTATTTGGTATTTCTTAATGTTACGCAGTTACGATTTTGTTTGGAGTTAAAATGTACTTACTTTACCAAACTACTAACAATTTTAACCTTTTTTTTATATCTTTACCAATATTGTATATGCTCCGAAACTATTGAAAAGATTTGAAAAAATGTTATGGAACTTAACATAAAAGGGACAGATGTTTTAAATCTCTTTGTTGTTATCTATAGACTTGAGTTACAAGGTTACAAGAACGGTTCCGTAGACGAGGGAGTTTGAAAGTAGCGACTGTAAGTGACAGGTGACAGATTAATTGCGGCGTCACAGCACGTAATGAACATGGGACGTAATCTAATGTGGAGGGTTGAAAGCTATATTTTAACAGGAGTAATGCGTATGAATTGACGACAAAGTTATATGAGGACAAGCAAGTTATATGTGAGAGGAAAATAAATGATTAATGGAAAATAATAATCAATTCGTGATTAAAATTGTACACTCTGTTTTAGAAGAATTCAAAACAATTGCGGAGGACTGTCATCCTAATTTTTTGTATTCCTGTGGTAGACATCGTATCGTCGTAAACAAAATTTGTATTAAAATTTGTGCATTATCGAGCGCAAAGTACAACCCAGAATGTCATATTAATTTTGACATTATTGACGATGACGATACGAAGGTGATTGCCCCAAATATTCGTGCTAGGCCCATAATCCCCATATTTTAGTATAATAAATGAAACGACTAATATGCTACTCACAAATTTCACTCAAAATAAAGGGGAAAAATTACAAAACCATCGTAAGACCTGTCATGATGTATGGATGTGAATGTTGGGCTGTTAAATGAGATGAAAAGAGAGTACATGTAGCGGAAATGAAAATGTCAAGATGTCTGGTGGAATAAGAGTGGATAGGATACGAAATTAGTATATTAGAGGAGGTCTGAAAGTAGCACCGGTAGTAGAGAAATTGTTAAGTAAAAGATTAGCGTGGTATGGGCATGTTATGAGGAGGGAAGAATCACATGTGGCAAAGAGAATGTTAAGTATAAGTGTGGAGGGAGACACTGATAGAGGTAGGCCTAGGAAGAAATACTCGTAGATGGATTGCGTAAACAGACTAATTTGGAGGACGGAACCCGGTGCATTGACCCTACGTAAGTGGGGCAAGGTCAAGGAGATGATGATGATGAAATGAAATGACTGAACTCATGACTTCAGAGGCTTGATTCAAAAGAATTAAATGTAAAAGAGTTGTGTGGATGTAAAACTTTATAATTATTAACCAATATTACATCTCGAGATATAATATTTCAGAATGGTTAAACATCTAAACCTTTAGCTCTACAAAAACTATTATGTTAAAGAATTATTATTTCAGTTCAATATATAAGCGTGCTTTACATACTTGGAGCTCTTGCTGGAGTCCATAACAAATGTCGCGGGCAGCTGCGGCCACGTGCGGTGCCGGACAAATTGCAGTCGACGCCGGAAACCCAGATGCATTTGTTTCTATCGACGTCTAGACCACACATACGTTGTGAGGATCAGGATAGTTTCTTAGTATATAGACTTAAGCCATTAAGTATGCAAAAGAAATAAAAAAATGCGCTTATGTAACTTACAAATTTGTATGATAAAATTCCTTCTCTCACTCGTTTTTATATTCAGTGATATGAATACAGAGACAATAAAAGACATTACTTACATCCATAATTCACTTGAAATTATTATTGTAAAAATACTATAATTTAGTTAAAAAAATAAACACCCTGTGTACACATGTTTTTACAGTCGAACCTGAGATCAAGAGACCGCGATATTTTCTCCAACCCGAGTTTCTATTATAGAGTCCGTGAAACCCGACCATGATTTTCGTTTCTAAAGGTTTCTCGCTTATCCGGGTTCGACTGCACTAATGTAAATTATGATGAATCTTTTTTAATCTTGCTTATCTTTCGTTTTATTCGCTCCGTGTAAGCCGCTACGATATTCGTTAGCAGAGGTAAAGCTGACGATTTTTCGTCATCTTTGACACCCACTTCAGCACATAACTCGGTTCTGGTTCGCTTTTCCTTAGGCAGTGCAGCCTCTGAAGTAAGTACAGTGGATGTATAGAGGTAACCGTTCCATTCTAAATACTCTTTTATCAAATCATTGATGAGTAGTACTTCGGCTGTAGGTGGAGGCGGACACAAGTTACGACAACCTGGATTGTTAGTGAATTGCCTGTCTTGAAGTATTTCGGTAACTTTGGCTCGCATCTGAAATATTTTATCAAATTCTTTAGTAATTTATTCTTCGACGCTACGACTAAGGTTAAGAAGTCAATAGCAGAATAAAGTTGCTAAGAAAAAAGTACTAAAAAACTAAAGTATAAATACTCTTTGTAAATTATTTACCTCAGCTTGTATTTTACTCAAATCGCCACTTTTTCGTAAAACATTTTTTATAGCGTCCAATACATCTTTATCAGTAATAGTCTTATTTTCACTCATTTAAAATAAATCTTTACTGTTGCTCCCAATTAAAATGTAAATTTTATGATACGAAATTCTTTCGTAAATTAATATTTTGTAAAAAGCCTTCGTGACATAATAACATTTGAAGTGTCGTTAAGATGTCAAGGTAAAAAAAAATGTTTTCACCTGAGTCATTTTTAATGTAAACTTTTTAAGATTTTTATTTGTACGGATATATATATATGAAGTAATCATTATTTATTCTGATTAAGCTACTTATTAATTCATTCCAGGAAAAAAGGCATAATGCAAAGCATGTAAAATATTTGAATCAGGTGAAATTTTAAAAATTATTTCTTTCAAAACCCAAATAGATTATATTAATATAATTAATAGGTTTCAATAGATCAAATTTTCCGCCTAGACAGCCTTGTAATGACACACAAGCTGTAAAATATGACCTTGCGATGGTATCGTTTGTGAACAAAGCCAGGTGGCCTGGCCTATCCATCATTAAAATGAAATTTTAACAGAAAAAGCCGTTGAAGGTCAACCCTAAACCCTTGAATTAAATTATAATTTTAGTTTTTACTTTATGCTAGTACATTTTAAATGACTAGCTGTTGCCCGCGACCTCATCTGCGTGGAATTAAAAAAAGGCTGACATTAAAGATAGCCTACATTATCCGGGGAACGTGTAGCTTCGCAACAGTGAAAGAATTTTACAAATCGGTTCCGTAGTTATGAAGCCTATTCAATGCAAAGAAACAAATCTCGCCTCTTTATAATATTGGTATAGATTTTCCTCGTATGAAAAAATTCCTTAAATGTAAAGTCCAAATAAAACACTCCAAATAATAAATCACTGTTAATATTCTCTTTGGAATATATTTCTTAATGGTTTCCTACGGGTGACGTAGACACATTCATTTAAATAACTAGTTGCCTCCTGCGATTATATTCGCGCGGAATTTAAAAAAAAAACTTAGTAAGTAGCTTTTTTATTCTTCCAGACTATGTTCTACATCTGTGCGAAATTTCATCGAGATCCGTTGAGCCGTTCCCAAGATACTTTCAAACAAATACGAGTATCCATCCAAATATTCGCATTTATAATATTAGTAAGATTTACTTTAGCATCTCAAGTTTATAACCAAGCAAGTAACACGTGTAAAATGCGTAATCTGAGGATCGTTACTGTTTTATGTGCGTGTCGAATACGATGCGTAATTATTTTGCGAAGCTGTAAAATATATACTTTCTTTAAAACGATTATAGAAGAGTTTTATCTTTTGTCTTATTATATTTATAATAAGACAAAAGATATTTATAAAATTTATATATTTCAGTAGATTTTGCCAGTGACGAATTTTAAAAAAAGTTATTAGTATTATATTACAGTATGTTCTACATCTATGCTAAATTTCATCAAGATCCGTTGAGCCGTTCTGAAGCTACCTACTAACAAACATAAAAATTTTCGTATTTATAAAATATAGCTTTTACCCGCGACTCCGCCCGCGTGGAATAAAATAATTATTAAAGTAATGAGTTCGCGTTTTACAATTTACAATACGACTTTTAATTTAACTAGACATATCAAATGGATATTTCCTCTTGGATGATCAATTTCTCTTTGACTACTTTAGTGCCCGTTTGTATAATATTATATAAGGTATATTAAATGTCTTGTAAAGTCCACTCAACCAGATAACAGAAACTACTACAATAGAGTTTATTTTGTGTAATTTATCATGTTATTAATTTGTAAACCCTATGAAAAATTTAACACAGAAACAATAAAGAACATGTTAACTGAAAAGAAAAAATATTTTAATTGTTGTTAAAATATTTGTAATCACTGGTTAGATATGATAAAAATCTAACCCGATTTTACATATACCATTACGTTTTGGTAGGTTTTTAAAAGACCTTTTATCAAATATTACAATTTTGTTCAATTATTTAATCGTATCTGACATTGCTTAATACTTTTGTCGATATGAGCGTTTCTCAAGTGGTCGAATTTAACAATACTGTGTTAAACAAGTTCAATCGTTCGCGTAATTTCCTTAAAAAACAGGATGAAGTTTTCGCTTCATTGGTGCGCTTCATTCGCTTGATGTGGTAATGTTATAATTGAAAATTAGTGATAAGCATATTGACAAAAATAACTTATCAAACTAACAAAGATATATCCGAAAGTCAAAGTAAAAAAGACTTCCAATTAGTGATACACGAATAGATGCAGATGTTTTTGAATTATAAAAGAATCAGTTGAGCAGAAGCGCTTCGGGACCTGGCAAAAAGTTCTTCAAGGTTTCAACTTTTTCACAAACAGTTAAGCCTTTTGAAATCACTCGAATATGAAAGATTGTTCCACTAGCTTTTAATGAATAATACTACGTAATTTATCATAAGGATAAGTCTGCGTAGGATGTCAAAAAATATCAGTGAAAATACGACTTAAGATGACATTTACTTTAAGATGGTTAATGATGTGGAAATGTTTTTATTTCATCACTTATATATATTTATTATAAATTTATAAGTTAATGTATTTGATGGATATGTATATAAGTGTGTTTCATTGTAACTTTTATAACTTCAGAATTTGTTAAATTTTATACAATGTATGCCTTTCAAAAATTAATCTTTCATTAATTGTCTTTATAATATTATTTTTTTTTTTTACAATTAATTTCAAATTATTAAACAGTATAAAATGTATCTAAAATCATATTAATAATTATCCATTCGACTGTACATGTCAAATCTTATTGAACATATAAATCTTTATAAAGGAAGAACGTTTATTACAAACTCCTGCTGAGTCGAGAGCTTTATTGAGATATAGCAGACAAGAGCACAGTTTGCTTCCCAATGCCTTTGTGTTTTCATAGAAAATTTAGATTAATGACACAATGAAATACTGGATCTATGACGTTAATTATTAAGACTTCTCAGCGAGAATCATATAAAAAATCTAAAATGCAATGAAAACGACGTTAAAGTTTCAGTTAAAGTTTATCCAATGATAGTAACAATATATAATTCATACATTTCGTTGTAACATCTTCATAAATATCTATTTTCAGTATCAACGCGAATCGACCGCGACCCAAAGTGATTTATCAGGAGTGTATGGATCTCTGGCAGATTTCTGAAATACTGTCTGCTGTCGCCTTACATTTATGTTATTTTAAGAAAAATAAACTGCATTGTGCGTCTAATTTCAGAAAATTGTATCGACCATATGTTTCTTTCAACGGTGCTTTTCGGAGCTTTATAGTTGAGGATTAACTTGAGTTAATTTCACATTTCAGATGTAAAATTTTACTTTAACTAGAAAAACGTGTGAAACAGAAAAACCACAATGCATCGACCCGAGTATCCCCGACGCAACCCGAGGGATAAGTTCAAACTTGGAACGTTGGGGCTCGTAGCTCAGTTTACCATTGACTACGGCGGAGGTCGGACGTCACAAACGTCTACAGTATATTTCGTGTTTGTTGTGTGAAAGTGGCATGAGTGTTCCATAAACTTTTAGTTACACTTCTTATGGACATGAACATTTTCTTCTCTACGTATATTTGCCGACAGGTTGGTAGCAACAGCTTTATTTATATATTTTTTTTCAATATATATATTTTTTTCAATGACTTTAATATTTTTTGCATATTCTTTTACTAACTTATTGTACGAGTAATTAAATTGTTTATTTATTTTATTATTGTTTTTCAGTTTTGATATTGAAAGATATCTTTAAATGAGTATGAGTAAGAGACAATTATAATTATAGTGAAAAAGTAATTACTCTCAAAAAAATTAGTCGGTTTCAAATTAAGTACAGCAGTTACATATTACTATCAAAATACATGTTAATTACTATAATTCATCAATATATATAATACGGCAATTATGTCACAAATTTTCATATTTTATTCGATACATAACCTAACCCTAATTAAAACAATTACAATCAAATTAAAATGACCGGACACAATGAATGAGATAGCGCCATTTATTGTATGAATTTTAAAACAATGATTTAAAAAATTATGCTGTGAACCAAACTTTAATTTTACATAAAATACTTTCTTATTTTAGAACAAAGTCGAAAATATCGAAAAAAATAATTAGCGATTTAGAAAAAAATTATGGCAAATGAGATTCGAACTGATTTAGAAATTCACTCGTGAGCTTTACTCCCTTACGTCCACTTGTATATTTTATGTCTACGACATTCCTGGATAGAAGATGAATTTAATGACATATAACTCGCCCAAATTTGTTCAGTCGTTTAGACTAGGCCGTCAGAAACGAATTTCAATATATAAAAACCCGCAAAAACATTCCCCTCTTGTCAATCGGATAATCTGTCTGGAAAAAAAAGACTAACAATTAAACCAAGTTACCTACCGTATTAGAAAAACTAAGTAGCGACCGTTCAATAACTTTTTGCTCGATTGACAAAAGGGTACTTTTTCATATCAATGTATATTATGTTTTTGGTATACATTAATATAAAATTATGTTACAAGGTACCTAATCTAATATGTCTATAATGTCTGAGGTATCATTGTGAATACTGTGATAGTCAGTTTTTTATACAGAAAAGATGAGGCATGTTGTTTTTAATAAATAAAGTCTTTGGCCTCTGGAAACATAAAGTAACATATGCCTAAGAATAACATGTACGCTTGTTCAGTAAGAGAGATAAAAGTTTTTGCATTAGTGAACGTTTAAGCTCTAGGTCTCGCTTGCGGTTGCAACGTTTTATTGTCAACTGTTATTTTTAATGATTATGTCTTTGTTGACTTGTTTTTGTTACGATATACCTTACAAATAATAATCTCTTACATTTATTATTACTGCAGAGTTTACTACGCAATATATTCTCCTTTCTTATCTTTCCTTTACCTATCTTTGTATTCTTTGCTTAACTTTAATACCGGAGGTTTAATTTTAGTCTACGTACGAAGGGTACGTACCACTCTTTTCTCATAAGGAAATGATGAGAATGATAAGCGGATTTGGCGGAGGAGAGGACGCATAAGAAGGGGAAATGTTTTCTTTCTGTGCATTCCCTTCTCCGTTGACTATAAAGATAGGCAACGAATCTGCAATTGCAGATGTCCATGGGCATCGGTCACTTATTTCGGCGAATTCAAGTGGCCACTTATTCGTTTTCCATCGTATGACATAAAAAATACTCTTTTCCTATGAAGAAAATTGCTATCGTAGATATAGCTTTAATGAGAGCAATGGGCACATATTAGGGGAACTGTTTCTTTAGCCTGTCTCTTTGCTCTTTATAATAGCAAGTTAAACAAAAATAATATAGGTGGGGCCTGTAGAGTATCGCTGTTAAGGCTTCAAACAGCTGTTATAATGTTATGTGCGCTTTCTAGTTTGCTCTATCTTAATAGTTATCGTATATACTGTGCATATCTTCTGTGAGTTTGTGTTATAATCATATTTCCATCACATTAAGATCTATCGCGTCGAAGGAAATCAATGGAGTCAGTAATGCGGTGTCATTTTCGACTTGCTGCACATTTATGTCGAAAACGCCGCTAAAGACTCAGCATAAATTTTTATGTGCCGTACTCAAGTAGCTAGTTAGCACTGAAATCCGTTTAGTGGTTTTCGATATCTGTAGATTTAACAAAGAAATAGTGGGACTTCGGGTAGTTTCATTAAACGTGTCTAATGAATATTGGATGCGATTCGTTGTAACTTTAGTCTATTTAAAACGACGTTATTACATCGATCGGTCGTTTTATAAAGCTTTTAATTCTTAAAAGCTTAAATCTGATCAAGTTTAAATCGTTACATAAACACTATATTGCTTTGGAAACACAATGATATAGGTAAGATATTGTCGAGTACAGAAATATACCAGAGATATTTGGTATGTTATACTAACTTGGAATTAGAAATATCCTTTCTGTGCCCCTCCTCTGACGATTAAAGTTAACGCATGTGTAATTGAGGTTGTCTAAAGGTAGTGATCGAGTTTGGTGAATTAAGGCCGCTTGCTTGTTTGCCACCTTATACTATTAAATAATTACTATTAAATTAAAATAGGAGCAGGAAAAAACAAGAACGACTTAATTTATTTGGTGGATTTAACTTGATGATGGCGAAACGAAATCTTGAGGAGAAAATTCTCTAACGCCTAGATTACCATTAGTCACGTTACAAAATTGTAACTAAAACATAACTCACACCCTTAACCCAGAGGGGTAGGCAGAGACCACAGATCTTTACCAATCATATATCAAAAGGTAACTAAGTAATAAAACATGTGATTTTTTTACCATAACACAATTATAGCGGTCATTTAATGCTTCACATGCGCATAATAAATGTGAGACGATTATCCCTCTTAAAGAAATGTAACAAAAACTGCCTCTGTTTAGGACAACTAATTACAACTAAAACTACAGAAAGTGAGGCAAGTGAGGTTTTTATTTACGAAACTTCGACTGTTACAGTCAACGTTTACGAAGTTATAATAGTTATTTGTAGTTATTTAGAGTTGGTATACTTCAATATCTATTAGGGAAACTTTTAATAGAAATCCATTTACACCGTGATGGAAACAGGCAGAAATTTTATCAAGTGTAGTTATTTAGTTGTCTTGATTTGCTGATTAAAGGCTTCACCAACAGTTCACTTATTTAGTAAAAAAAATAAATAGGAGACAATATAACTCTTAGTGGAATGAGTAGATATTTTTCTTAAAAAAACTGATAACGACAAATTGTTTTATACAGTTGCTTCGATATTTTTTAATTAATTATAAAGCAGAAGCTTGAGTAAGCATTTTTTGTCACAGTAATGGTCTAAATGTTGTCAAAATGCTACTAGCGATAAATGGTAACTATTTTTTTATATCGTAAGGTGTAAAAACGCGAGCGGCCACCTGAGTTCACCGAAATAGCACAAAAATTAGGCCTACGGCACCACACTCATCAGACGAACGCGGAATTGCTTCCACTTCACGCCTGTCTTCTGTATGATCGTGGTATTTCACCGGTCAATTCGTGCAACAGATGTTGTTGCACGAATTATCTGGATCTAACACTATTCGACGCCATTACTATAAGTTAAGATCTGCCTCTGATATTTGAGTAATAAGTTAACGAAATTTAAATAAAAAAACATCGCTATGTTTCCACTTAGCTAAGATGTTTCTAATGTATTTCCCATTTAATGTATTATCTAAATAAATAAATTCATTTATAACAAGCTGCGAGCACGTAACGTGAATTAACCTTACATTTATAACATGCCATATACTGCAGAGTTTGAAAAAAATATGTTAATATCGTTTGTATTTATAAAAGCAGTCCACATTGAATATTTTGCTCGTTGAATAAACGCGATAATGTATATTATTTATTGAATCTCCTTTTGTCCAACTAAAAGCATAAGGAGAAAGACAGATAGGGTTTAATCATAAAATACTAAATCTACACTTAATTACTCTGAGGGTATTATAAATCTTGTTTGTAGATATTAAATTTTATCTGCATTCAAAGTAGTAATCGTTTCCTTAACTTTTTCCTTACTACTAATAAATCTTGAAAGTTTTCCTTTTGAATTATTATTCATAAAATTCTTAACGATTAAATGAAGTGCTGAATATAATGAAGAAATGTGTTCGTTTGAGATTTCAATTCCGGTGTTGAGGTCGCACGCAATCTCCTCATCAGCTTTCGTTCAATTCGCATCGCTGTAAAATTGCAATTTTTCATTCTCCCCTTCGATATCTAACTTAACAAAAGCTATTATTGCTAGAAAATTCTACTAACTATTATAAAGCGGCTTTCGAAGAAAACTAATCGAGGGAATGTAGAAAATATCACGTTTAATTTTCTTTGACGATTGACTTATATTACATTGAAAATACTTCTCAATATAGATTGAACCTTTTGGAATGTCTGTATTCTTTTGTAAGGCATCTTTATTCTTTATTTACGACTATTTCATTCAATTATATAATAGTCTATTTTATTAAATTCTTTTTTTGGCTCAATGCCATGTAATGTCGAATCTTGAATTTCTTTTTTTGGAAGTGATTTTTACAATGATAGTACAATAAAAAACGACCCTCCTGGGCTTATTCTTTTTCATTCAATCTCAATTAATACTATGGGACAAATTAATGAAAAGAACTAGTAAGAAAAAAAATATTACATTTGAACACCATGTTCCAACTTAGACTCCTTAGAATTTAACAAAATAGTCACAAAGCATATTATTGGTGAGAACAATATTTTACTACCTATATATAGATAAGATAAGATATGATATTGTATTTCATATCTTAGTATTTCTATGAATAAAAATATACAAATTGTAGGCAGGAAATTACGTTCTTTAACATACATACGTTTGCATATAAATTGATCTTTTAGCGCTAGGAAAATATATTTGCTTGCTGTGAACGTATTTTCGTCTGCTCCACGATAGAGCTGTGTAAAATGTATGGATTAGCTTCACTTGTTAAACTGTGTACCGTCCTCTATGTGCACTTTGCAACGAGTTAATTTCCCCATTTGCTTTAAGATTTAAATAAATGTTTGTGACCGTTAAATGAGTGTTTATATTACGAATTACCTATGAAAGACATCTTTGAAGATATTTAAATATATTATATTAAGCTTTTGTATTAGTAATAAATATTATTATATTCGGCATAAACGTTTATTGTAAAAAATTACTGTACTTTATTTTATTTTTTTATTTTATAACACTTTATTTATTATTTATTGCCATTAATATTTTTACGTTTTGATATTTATTTCACTTTCATATGCGATTGATTTATTTATGGTGATTAATAAGGACTTAAAAACTAAAAAAAAATTAACATCTTTTTATTTATTTTTGTAGCTTCTAGCTTTTTTTTACTACACACTGGGCTAAGTGATCCATCTAAAATTTAAGTGCTTGGACTCAAAAGGAAAAAAAGTATAAATTGAAACTATTTGTTTTTTTTTCGTCATTTGAACACATATTGAAACATTTCAAAATACTGTTACACTTATAAAGTCTTTATACTCGTATTTCGCTGATAACTTAAACATATTTCACCGCGTGTAATTCTACATAAAACAATTGGCCAATACATGGCTTATTCGATTTAGCTCTCGTCTACTATGGAGATTTTTATACAGGAAATTGGATTTTTCTACGTCCGCATATAAATCGGGCCTTTCGTGTTAAGTAAATCTATTTGTTTGCTGCTATGAATAATGTTTGCGTTTGATAAAAATTCTATATTGAATGCTTATTTTGAAATGGTAAAATAAATAGTAATAAATTTTTATTTATCTGTAACTTTTATAGGTTATATCTTTAGCTTTTGAAATGAGCAAAAGGTGGCCATGTTATCGTAGATTGTCATTTAATAACCGTATTGTAGTATAAATTATTCTATCTTACTAATATTATAAATGCGAATGTTTAGATGGATGGGTGGATGTTTGTTTGAAGGTATCTCCAGAACAGCTCAATGGATCTCGATGAAATTTGGAACACATGTAGATCATAGTCAGGAAGAACACAAAGACTTTTTATGTTTTTTTTAATTCTGCGCGGACAGAGTCTCGGGCTACAGCTAGTAGTATTAAAAATTAACATCATTTTATTTATTTGTTACAAATAAACACGGAAAATACTGAACCGAGGTTAGAAAATATTTGGCTAATGGAAGCTCTTCAAAGTTTAAAAACTTAGATTAAGTTTTTCTTAACCGAAAGGATTTGTAGTACATGATACGTTTAAGAATATAACCCTAATATTCTGCTACTCATTTTGTTTTAATTTCTACGATTATTCTGGTTTATTTAGTGGGCATGCGAAAATAACATCAAGTATCAATATATTTCTCGCTTCGTCATTAATTGTCTTTTTGTTACAACTCGTATTCGCTCTGTATTTACCCTGGGTTTCCACTCCTAAAAACAAACAAACATTTTTGTATACTAGTACTTAATCAGTGAAAATCTACTGTTAGAATTATTTTTAAAGAATTAACAAAACATTGATTGTACAAAGTACTTGTCTTTAGTTTAGTTTCACTATTTATTAAGGCTGATGTTAAAATCGTGAGTTGCTATTAACCGCTCCCTTTCGGTAGTGGGAAGTGGTCAGATCGGTGCCAAGCCTTGTGGAAAACAAAGCTTCGATATAACAGGAAAAAGGTTAAACGAGTTAGGGAAACAAAAGAAACGCCACAAAGCATTTTAAGCGCCATCAAGTATACCTAACGATAAAGCCTTGTTATCGTTGCGGATTTGAAAGCGTTAGAAAGCTTTGTAGTGATTAAAATGTGAATTAAATGCAAAATATCCTTTTTCACAAGGAAATAATTTTGTGAACAGTGTTTGAACTATTTTACTAAAACGTATACTGTATTTTGATAGACAAAACCTTTGTAACATTTCACATTACTTCCACTGTCATAACATCTACTATATAGATATAATGCCTTATATATTATATGTTATTATCTTTGAAAAAATATAAGCTAATAATAAACATATAATTCTATCGTGTAACAAAAGTAAATGTTAACTTCCATCAAAACATGTAAACATTACAAATGAAAATTTGTAAACTTTCTCGGCAAAGAAAAATCTTAGTAACGTACAAGGTTGTCAATAAAGGTAGCGTAGGTGCCGTTTTTTCATATCCTACAAGCAGAATAATATTTTATTCACAAACGATGTAACCAGAATCTTCTATACTACAGGTAAAGAAAAAACTTGAAAAATACTCCAACTGAGAGAAACTTTGCAAACAAATTGTTCTAGGTGCGGCCTTGATTTAGAGATAAACCCTAACTCAAGGCGATGCGAATGCTGTAAGACTGACAGAGGAGTTTTTTTGAAGACCAAGAATAATATATTGTACGCGTCCTAGATTATATCGAGGGTTTTTCATAAATCGTCACTGGAAATCTTGTAGCTCTAAAGTCTTTTAATTATTTAGTTTTACAATGTCTCAAATTGTCACGCGATCTCGTACAGAAAACCCATTGTCTTTTGATTTCTCCGTTAAATAAAATACTTTATCCTTTTTTAGTAGATACGACTAATTGAATCCTAATATGAAAGTTTCGGTGGCTCAGGGGTTAAAAGAGCGTCAATGGCACGGGTTAAGCACTTGACTTGCAATCTACAGGTCTTGGGTTCGAGTCACTATGTACCAATGTGTTTTTCGATTTACATATAGACGTTTATACGATGTTTTTACGTTGAAGGAAAACATCGTGATGCAACCTGCATATATCTGAGAAGAAATTCAAAGATATGTGTTAAGCCGTCAGTAACAATATTTTTAGGAGGTCAAACAAGAGTTTCTTTTGATATAAAGATAGGATTTATTCGTTATTTTTCTTTTTTATATTATGTGTGATACTTTTATGAATATTCCGGTAAAATTAATGCGCCGTTTATTAAACGGCAAGTCATTATTTAAGCTTTATCTCATTAAGCATCGTAAAAGTTTCATGTTGCTGTAATTCAGAGCCATTTATCTCGACTGGGCCTTACCGACTACCTTCCGTCTGACCTCGCGATTTATATCGCCAATCTAATAAGTATATGATTTTTAACCCAATTGTTTTTAATTTGCTCTTATTAATTGGACATCATCAGATATTTCAAATATAGTAATATATTTTTTTTTTTAATTTGGCATGCTATGCATAATTGAATACAGCCAATGGAATTTATTCATTCATTGACATATTTTTGAAACCGAGAGCATAATGTAACTTTTAAAGCTTTCTAAATGTATACATTTATGTAACTGACTGTACATATCTAACTAACTAAATAGTATGGATTTTACAAAAAAAAAAAACACTTTTCTGCCTGTATCTTTGATTCATCCACATTTATTTTCTGATACCCTGATACATTTTTTTTAAATACCAATAACAAAAATGCTTTTGTACTCTTAAATTATAATTTATCTATTATTTTTAAGACATTTCTTGTAAATGCTGTAATATAAACCACAAATAATAAAAAAAATATTAGATAATTAATTTAAGGAGTCGACTGATCTTATCAAGATTAACCTTTTACAAGTGTTCACGGAAGTAAGCTTAAAAAATACAAAGCAAAAAATTTAAATTCTAATTAAGTGGCAATTAGTAAATTGAAACAAGTTAAGCACCTAAAATATAATTTAAATATATACCAGGTGTACTTTACAGTTATTAAACAAATATTAACGTATAATCTGTTAACAAAATTCATATCTTTTTAAATCTTACTAATATTATAAATGCGAATGTTTGGATGGATATATGTTCGAAGGTATCTTCGGAACAACTCAAGGGATTTTGATGAAATTTGGCATAGATGTAGAGCATAATGTGGAAGAACACATAGGCTACTAATAAAGTTTTATACTGTTCGTAAGAAACGGGATTCTTACCACGGCACTGTGCCGAAATATCGGGAGCTCCAACAGCCTTATCGTGATAAGAATCCCGTTTCTTACGAACAGTATATTAGTAAAAACCACGAAAGTTTGAAGTTGTAATAAAGTTTTTTTTTTATTTCGCGCGGACGGACTCGCAGGCGACAGCTAGTTAGTTTGTAAGTAGCTCTAATTGTGCTTAATTTTTTTTGTTAGGGTATTATGGTCACTTATTTCGAAGAGCTATATGTCTTACGTCTAGTAAGACTATGAACGTAAGATTTTTTTTTTGCAATAAAGGAGAATTCCGAGGTCGTCGTATATTATGTTTTTGTCAGATTACTTAAAACTGTTCTACTGTAATTATGGGTCGTTTGAAATCATAAAAGAACGTTACTTGCAATATCGCAGCTGTAGGAGTGGGGCGAGGAGAAGTAACGAAATTGGTGCCAAGCCTCATAAAGGAAAAAACATTTGCCTTTTTATTGAGAATAAATTAATGAAACAAAAGATTCGTATGTCTAAATGGATTTAACTTAAGCTTTGATATTTTTCTAATAGAATTTGGTTTGTAAACATACAATACTACATATAATACAACAACTTATAATTGACATTAAATGTTGACAACTTAAAGACAAAAAAATAAGTACCCATTTGTCTTATTCATTCCACTTTATCGTGATATAAAATAAACAACTTAATATTTCATGTCAACACACAAAAATAAAGTCTTTCAGAAACGAGAGATTTAAAGAAAAAATTCCTTAAAGCAGGTGAACCTTTGACCGCAATATATAACAGTACTGTCTGCCGATCTTCTGGTCAATTTAGGTATCGACTATATGTCTTCCCGTCACTGCGAGATGTCTTAATCCGGCCTACATTATTTAACCATACCGGAGCTTGTCTTTGATGAATTGTGTAGAAAACATATTCTCAGTGGGTCGAGCACGAATATTTGTGTCAATCTCCATCGTATAGTTATCGACTTTTTTTTTATTAAAATTTGTATCGGGCGTAAAAAACACTAGAAATTTCATACTAATTTTGTCATAATTGACGGTGACCATGCGAAGGCGGTTGTTACAAATATTAGTGCTAGATCCACTGATCAATTTATTCTAAACTAGATTTCGTGCGAAATAAAAAAAAACTTAATTTTTAGCCTATGTGTTCATCCAGACTATGTTCTACATCTAAGCCAAATTTCATCTTTAACCGTTCAGCCGTTTTGGAGATACCTTCAAACAAACATCCAACCATCAATTCATCTAAACATTCGAATTTAGTAAGATCTGTTAATGTCAAATCTTTTCAATATAGAGAGAATCGAATGTAATACTAGCCGTAGTCACCCCATAATTGAGTAGACTCTGAGTCCCTCTGTAGAGACGTATGAGCTAGTGAGTAATGACGACTAGTTCTAAAGCGGGCATTACATTGTATGAGTACTTTCCTATAAACATTTTAAAAATAATTGCACATAACTTAAACAAACGAAATTCTACCAGTTGTAGCGATTTTGATCGTGTACACATATATCAATAGACGGTACATTACTAACAAAACAGTTTCAAACGGTAAATGGAGCAAATAATAAATTAATAAATACATTATATATTAAAACGACATATCTGTTACGGTGAATGGACGCTATACAAATGCCTTTTAGACAATACGAAATCAATTATAAACACTTGGTTGTTAACATTGATATAGGACCTTTCTATTTGATTATACTGGTTAATACGCATGTAGCGTATCGATCGGTCTTCTAAAACGACTCGGTATCTAATAATAGTATTGGTTTTTTTTTTAAGGAAAGTCCGGCTCATTAGTTTTCACCTGTTTGTGCTAAACATAGAGTCTATTGTATTGGCTCTTTGCTGTTCAGCATGCCGTTGTTTCTTTAGTACTAAGACATATTCTCGCTTTTGTTGAATGGTATTTGTGTGAATTGGATTGTAATTGAGTTTTCATTTGTTTTATAATTCGCTGTAGTATTTTTTTACTTTCATGTTTTCCAGTATGCAGACAATCGTAAAATTTAGAGTGGGATCATAATATTTTTATATCTTGACTGTAGTCGGAGGAAATGTTGTAAAACTGCTGCTTCTTATCCAAGTATGATACCAAAAAGCAAAGAAATATTCTTAAATGTTACTTTACGTGAGAGTTGAGTGCTTTTTCTTAAAATCTTGATATAAAGAAACTTTAGAGTAGGTTTCCACTGAAAACTATTTTGCATTAAAAGTATTGTCATTCCTGACACTCTTTCTGTAAAAACAAAGAAAATACACATATGTATGTATAATACAAGATTTATGGCATTTAAATTTCACGGTAACGTTTTTTTTACTACGTTAAAGATATTAATAATTAGCTGTTATCCGTGACTCCGTCCATCCGGGATTTAAAAAAAAAAACTTAAACAGTAGCATATGTGTTTTTCCAGACTATGTTCTGTATGTATGCCAAATTTCAGAGAGATCCATGCAACCGTTCTTGAGATACCTTCAAACAAACATCCATACATCAAGACAATCGCATTAATAATATAAGTAAGATTAAAATCGTTTATTTAGGCAATAAAGTCGTTAACAAAATCTACTCAGTACGGTATTTAGCACTCTATAAGAACTATTAATAATAAAAACTTTGATATTTGCAACACAATGCTTAGTCGCTGGCAGAAAATGACCAGAACTTGTGCCAAGCTTCATAAAAAGATTTGCGCCAATGAAACAGTATAAAAGTAATTAAAATGGGAGAACTTTGTGGCATAGCTTGTTAGTAACAAACAACAACAAAACAAAATTTAAAATATACTGCAGTGCAGTGGCGACGACTAATGTACGCTTTCATATAAAATTTCCATATGACATTTGTCATTAAAACACTTTAGTTCAACTTTAATAATGGGTTACATGTTTCTTTTTTGGGCAAAGAAAGGAGATTTTACACAAGATGTATATTCAATTTGTTTCAATTGATTTTTGACAAGGTTTTTGTTTTATTTGAAATGTGGCAACATTTTTTTCTTTCCGTCAAAACTAATGTTACTCCTACTACCTATATATCTTACTAATATTATAAATGCGAATGTTTAGATTGATGGATGGATGGATGTTTGTTTGATGGTATCTCTGGAACGGCTCAACTTTGGCACAGATGTAGAACATAGTCTGTAAGAACACACAGGTTACTTAATAAGTTTTTTTTTAAAACTAGTTAAATCAATAAATCTAAGTAATGAACCTTTATTTTAGCAGGTTCATCCTTTTGTGAAAATGACAACACAGCACAAAGTTTTGAAGTGTCTAAAATTTTCAAAAAATGAAATACTCAGGCTTTAAATTCATTAGTAAGTATAACACGCACATTTCACCTAAAAGTAATCAAATAAAAAGGCACTTAATAGAAAATTATTAATTACCAAAAACAAAT
The DNA here is from genome assembly GCA_018248035.1 of Papilio joanae. NCBI lineage: Eukaryota > Metazoa > Arthropoda > Insecta > Lepidoptera > Papilionidae > Papilio > Papilio joanae. The sequence goes on along the minus strand of DWHV01000013.1, from coordinate 9,600 downwards.
ATTGGCTTCCTTATATCAATAAGAGTAGAGTAACACGCGATTAGATCATTAGTAGGCTCTATTATTTTACGGCTCGTTTCCTTGCATTTAAGTGTATTTGTACAATTGTCTACATTATATACTTGTTTATATAATTTGCAGTATTTTTTTCACCTTACAATCATTATGTAATTTTATACAAATATTACCTGAAAAGAAGTACATATGTAAATTTTAATGCCATTAGCTTAAGCCGTAGGGTAGGTTACTTAGCTCTTAAGTTACGAGGCCTTGATTTAATTAGCCATTATCAATAGTAACACTTTTCAAATATTACAATGGATGTAAATTGTTATTAGTACCTATTCAGAATAGCTGAAAGAATATTTTATGAAATACTACGAGCGTGTTATGAAAATTTTCTTGTATAGTAAACAAAACAGTACATAAATCGAAATTTATGGACATTCTTAGTCAATAAAGTTAAGTGATATTAACCATACACGGTGATAAATTACGTTCCATATTCAGTAACGGCTTGCAGTGGCTGTTAAGTTAGCTACACATTATAAAATGCAATTTCCGTCCTCCCGTACTATCGTAACTACCTCGCTCTCAGATATAACTTGGTAATAAAGATTTCAACTTAAATAAATCAGCAAGTTATCTAGCTTCACACTCTGAAGTCGACTGAAATTGTCAAGTGCACAATCTAAGTAAGTCTTTGATGTTATTAAATATATTAAGTTAGAAAAATGATAATTTTAGACTCAAGTAAAGTATTTTCCATAAAACCGTAACAGAGTCGCAATTTCATTTATTATTCTTATTTGATGCCAGTAACATTTTCTTTTTAAAAGTACATTGTTATTCAAAAAAAGAATGTGCATGAATCGGCACCATATTGTGACGTCATGATATTAAATTGGAAAAATAATATTAACAATTACTTAAGCGTAAGTTTTAATAATAGTGTCATCTCTTTCTTTCTTTGAATAAATAAAAGAGACACTGATATGTTTTTGTGTCTACAGTTGTTGCTGTATGGAATCCCAATATCAAAGGCAAGAATAATTTACCAATTTAATATTAATAAGGAAAGATTTCATTGTTTGTTTGAATTGAATAGGCTCCGAAACTACAACACCAATGTGAAAAATTCTTTTACTTTTGGGAAGCTACACTATCCTCGGGTGACATAGACTATTTTTTTTTAATTCCGCGCATACGAATACGAGGGAAACTGCTAGTTCAGAATAAATTTATTAATATGTCAATACCGATGCTCCTATTATAAGTTTTATCTTACTAATATTATAAATGCGAATGTATAGATGGATAGATGAATGCATGAATGTTTGTTTGAAGGTATATAAAATGTGGTACAGATGTAGAACATAGTCTGGAAGAATACATATACAACTTATTAAGTTTTTTTAATGCTACGCGGACAGAGTCGCGGGCGACGGCTAGTATGTACATAAATCAAAATGAAATTCGATCACTCGATTTGTATTCTTAAAACATTTGCAAAGGAAATTGGTTTTCCTAACTTCGTGTATAAATTGAACGTTCGATCCTAAGCAAATCTTTTTGTTTTTCTTTTGGATACGATGTTTACATATTTTGGCGAATGCTTTTGTATTTACAGAAGAGGGTTTGAGAACGAACAAAAATTTGATTGGGTCATTTATAGTTTTTAGTTATTTAAAGTGATCAATTTTTTTACATATTAATTTTTTAATTTATTTTAAAAAATAAATTTTTAATTTTACTATCTCTCACAAGTAGGGTTAAGTTAGAAAACGTTAAGGTTTGTAAAACCTGGTGTGCCGAGACCACGTGAGTGGGGATAAGTATCTTTAAACCAACACCCCTATTTGTCCATTATGAAACTAATTATACTGCATTAAACTAGGTGAAATAAATTTCGCGTTATTATAGTAAAGGTAACATTTTATACTTTTAATTAATTGATATAGTATAAGACGATTCACATTTTAATAAACATGAAATATCTTAGAAAATAAAATCAGCAAAGTTTTCCGAATAACAACGGAATGATGTGTAATGCTCGCAAATCCAACTAGGAAATCACAATGTGGTACGCTCCGATACCCTTTCATTATTATGCTATGCTTCGTAGAGTAGACTTCGTAGAGTGCTACGTTTCGTAGCAAGCGTAAAATACTATCTACGAATAGAAACAATAGTGACCATTACTCTTTATAGTTCTACTAGTATTTGTCAATGCTTTTAATTTTTTAATAGTTTGAACACTTTTCCACTTTTTGTACAAGTGGCAGTGGAAATTTACAGTTCGTAACTTGAGATGTGTTAAGTTTGTGTTGATATTTGTTAGGTAGGATATATTGGCGAAATAAAATGATATTTCTTTAATTTGTTAAATAAATTATTATTAAATACCATTGGTATATACAGCGAACCTGGATAAGGGAGAGTCCAAGGGACCGCGATATTTTTCTTACTTTTTTTTTTTATATCATAAGGTGGCAAACGAGGAAACGGCCACCTAGATTCGCCGCAATAGCGAGGCGACAGTTGCCCATAGACATCCGCAAATTCAGATGCGTTGCCTACCTTTAACTAACGGAGAAGTGGACGCAAAGAAAGAGGAACCTCTTATAGAAGTACCTCTTTTACCTCAGTTTCTTGCTTATAGAGGTCTTCTGGCATAATCAGACGATGACGCTCGCTTACAGAGATCCTCGTTTTTCCAGTTCCCGATTATCCAAGTTCGACTGTCTATAGTTATCTTGACTGTTACTGATTATTATGGTTGGAAAGATGATTTCCTGTGCTTATCTCGGCGATGGCACTGCTTCGCTCCTAGACTTTAATAATATTGAAAGCGTGTATTTTACGTAGTTAAACGTGATGTTTCTTATTTCACACTTATGAGTGGAAGTAAACAGTATATAAGTTTTCAAAGATTGTCTTTCTTCTTTACCATGTAAATTTTCCTCATTTTTCTTAAACCTACTTAAAATAAAGTATAAAATTCGTAGTTTCTTTAATGAGTGCTTGAAAACCCTTGATAAAGTTTCTAATTAACTATCTTTTTCACAGGTACTCTTTGGAGGCGAAAGAATTCTAACAATGAACGTGACCTAAGCCCGAGGAGTAAAATGAAGATCCCCTATTTATTACTGACACTAACTTGTGTCTTTTCCTTCTCGTGTACTCACGCTAAGATAGGTAAGTGGATTATTATAATACATATTTACTTGATATAAATATAGTAAACTAAGGGAAAAACTTAGTGGTAATTTAGTATGTATATAAATCAATAACAAAGGGCTGCTGAAAACCTAAATACGACTATCTTTAAAATTACTTATCAACGACTTTTTATTTTACAATCTATTTTTTTCGCAACTGTATTTAAAAATATGCACAAAAATTCAACACGTTGCAAGAAATGCATATAAAATATTCCTTTGATGATCATAAAACTCGTATTTTCCAAAGCTCAAAGATACAGTACAGTCCGGTAAAAAGATCTTTTTCTTTATCTCCTATCTCAAAACGTGACCCACAGTTTCGTGTTTTTTTGTACGAGCCACGAAGCTCCAGTTAAATGACATTTAATCTAGATTTCCCTTGCGATTGCTTGAACCTTTGAACCAACTATTAATGTCTTTTTTGTACTTCACCGAAAAGAACACGGAACATTTATGATACGTGCTTCTATTTTTAACATTTTCTACTATGTTTACATACGTAATGCGCAAGAAAATTACAACACCGTCGTATATACATACTGACTGACATTTTACACAGCCGAAACTATTAATTCAGTAGGATTCAATCACTTAATAAGTTCCTAAATAAGGTCGTATGGAAAAATTAAATCATTTTGTATTCAAAAATTTTAACTTTAAAACAGTGGTAGATCCCGCAACAAAAATATTTGTTGGGTGCACGAATGGGCCGACTCGACCGGTTAAATCCCACTACCATACAGAAGAAAGACGTGAAGTGGAAACAATTCTGCGTTTCGTCTGACGAGTGTGCGTGCCGGATGTTTAATAAATCCTTACTTTATATGAAAAAAGTGTAACATTCTCCAATAAAAGGAATGCAACAATTTAAAAAAGATATATTTCACATTGGAAAAAAATATATACAAGGTCTTGAAGACGCTTTTAGCTTCCTAATGTCTAAAGACAAATTTACGAAGCAACATGTTTAAAATCAAAAAACTTTGTCTTTCCACGCATTTGATAGCATGCGAATGCCTCATTTTAAAGTTAGTTAACTCAGGAGTTCGACGTAGGTAAACATGAGCGATTTGTTTACCAAAGCTACTTTACCACCTTTGAACTTAAACCTTATATCCGGAAGTAATACGTTTACGTACTATCAGAGAATCTGGCGGTATTCTACCTTAAAAAGTGACAGTCGTTTTGTACAGTTTGTAAGAATTGAGACTATGACGCGAAAACAACAAAAATAGGTGGCAGCTTTTATATGTATCAGAACGGAAAAGGATCGGTCACTTTTATATAATTAATTGCTTTTCACTATTATGAATTCGTTAGCACTCACTACCGAATACGTTATGTTGTAAAAATGGGCGGAGTTTGTCTCGTCACAAGAAACAAGGCAATTTTTCTCAAAGCAGTCACTGCGAAGGGCACTGACTGTACGTAAGAAAATTACTCGTATAAATGACAATATGTTGTTTCATATAAAAAAAGTTTTAATTAAAATATAAAAAAATGATAACTTTCTTCAATATTAAAATATAGATTTTTTATCAAATTTTTAAATTCAAATTGAAAGTAATTATTTTTATCGCCTTTGAAAAATAAACTCGGTCAAGTCTGTAGGGTACTCCTCGCTATCAATCTCAATGGCCCGTGAACGACGGACGAATGAAAATTAAGTTTAACTTAATAAAATAAACTTCAATATCCAGTAAAGCCTAGTACTTTAAGCTTTTTAACTAATTTAATTTTAAGTTGACTTCAATTAAATATTAAACTTAAAATAAATAGAGTTAAAGAACACAAAAAAAAATATTCCAAGAAAGGTTCCAGAAAATACTATATCCCACTAATATTACAAATGCTACTTGCATTACTAAGCTTTTTTATTTTTTTATTCCGCGCGGGCGAAGTCGCAGTCATAACTGTACTAGATGAAGTTATAAGGCAAGCATCGGCGAATTTATTTCTAGCAGCGGCTAGACCGATTTAAAACAAGTTTGTAAGACAATATTATTTGGTGTTTAAGGATTTGTCAAACATAATTAGTTATTTTCTATGTATCTACGTATACTCTACGAGTTTACATATACATATATTATACTAGGTGTCTCATTTCATCGAGTTCCATGCTGACGTTTTGAAGACACCTTCAACATCCATCCAAACATTCGCATTTATAATATTAGTAAGAAGTAAGATGAGTATAGCATGTGCCATAATAAAGCAATTCTTTTATACAAATAGCAAACAAAAATAATGAAAATTATAATGGTTTATAACAAAAGCATAAGCTTTCTTGCAAACAAGTATTAAAGATATTTTTTCTTTTCTAAATATAGTTACGCTCACAAAGAAGGCAACCGTTTGTGTTCAATGTGGGAGTAAAAAATGATTTCATTTCATGGTACGTTGGCGCTCTGGCATTTGGTGTTTTATTACGTCTACTTATACACGAAATTGAATATTCCACGCAACAGTTAATAAAATTGATGACATTATAGTTTATTAAAATCCTAAAAAGAAAAACACAATTGCTTGTATTATTTTCGTAAATAATAATTTATTTATTTAAATTACTATATTTTATTTATCTAAGTGTTAACATTGTATGCAATGAGAAATGTTGTTCAAATAACAAAGATCGAAGTAAATAAAAGAAAGTAAAATTTTAAACACACGTATACATCTTAAGATTAGATTACATACGCAGTTTAACATAACTAAGCAAACATTCGTTGTTTAATTTACTGTCTATGTTTCTATCCTGAACATATATGTACAGTGCATACACACGTCAGCAGAGCCAGCGGCGTATATATAAGTTAGGGTAGCGAAAGATAATTTAGAGTCGCTAATCACGAGGCACCCCGTTGCTTTGTTGAAGGGTGGGCGATGAGGGGTGAGGGGTGATTGATGTTCCGACTTTCACAACGTCAGGTTAATCTTCGAGCGTAGCAATATAGGCATTGTGCCAAGTGCTCACTTATTTATAAACTTAAATATAGTACACATAAGTAACTTATCTATTTCATATAATATTTTATAATAGTTACTCTTCCCACCACATAAAGAATGCATGAGAATTGGAAGGGATTTGGAATAATAGGGGCGCACAGGAAGGGAAAACATACCCTTACCACAGTAACGCAAACGTCCTCTGTTCTATTGCGTGTCTATGCATCCCTTCTTCTGTCTATTACAGGTAGGCAACGCATCAGGAGGCAGATGTCTATTTGCAACGGTTGCTTTTCTTTTTTAGGAAGTACCAGTGACCGCTTGCTTGTTTGCCACTTTTTACAAAAAAAAATGTATTGGTACTGTAATAAATAAATTAGGTGATACAGTAAATAACGATTTTCCAGCGATTTGTCATTTGTTTTATTTCTACGACTAATTAATCCGACGTTTAAATTAAGAATTTCTTAGTTTTGTGTATTCGGTCTTGATCGAGGATGTCCCATCGACATTTATATAAAGCTAACAGTTCGTTGTTTGTAAAAAAGTAATCGATTTAGAACCAAACACTGGTAGTCGGTGCGAGGTGTACATTAAGTTCCTCGTTCCACTAAAGGTATTTGGGTCAGCACAAATAGTAACGTCATTCAAGCTAAGAGTAAATCGCATCAAACAATACAGGGAAGCGTTAGCCTGTCAGACAGGGTATCGCGGGTGGGATGTATTCATCAATCAAAGGGCGTTATTATGTGGTTAGTGGGTGCGTGAGAACAACGCTGTGGTAGTGCACGCGACTAGGTGTTGCGCGTCACAAACTGCTGACAAACTCCGATCGAATCGAACATATTAATGACTCCTTTTTGTTTTCCTTTCATTTATTTGAAGTCTTTGTTATGTATATTCTGTACCGATTCCATTAACCGGCCGAGTTTTTTTTATTTGTGGCTGTAGATATTGAACGAATAATGCGTGAAGAAAGTATTGACTGTTCAGAACATGTTTCCTAAGTCACAGTGGATATTTTTATGGTGGATGGCTTAATTCGATATACAAAATATTTTATTTGATGATATCAGTAAGTGGGCAATTTGAAGAAGTAGCATTAAAATTAAATGTGAAAAGACATTACTATTTCTTGCATTCTCGACTAAGCCTCGTTCTTAAAGCTTGCCTTATAAATTAAGACAACTTTATCCTCTTGCAATACAAATCGCTCCTCTAATTTATTCGTTGAGTTCAACTCGCTCGAGTTCACAAAGTTTGCTGCGCGAGCGAGCTGGGGCCTGTGGCTTAAGACGGACGGATTTTATCTAATTTCTCAACATTTCCCTAGACATTTTTTTGCTCTATCAAGCTTTTCGCATACCTTTATCTTTCGCCCGCAACATCATCTGTGTACTATAAAAAAAGGTGAAAAGTATCTCTTGTTCTTCCCGACTTTGTTCTACATTGATACTAATTTTCATCTAAATCCATGCAGCTCTGGAGATACCTTATAACAAAAATTATAGAATTAATTTTCCAAGATGTCTTCTCAACTCCAAAGGAGCTTAATCTTGTATACTATACATCGTTTTAACAAAATTTCAAGTCTTAATATTTTTTCTTTAGTTAATTCTTTTCACTAAAGTAAAAGCTAGTCGTTTAGCGAATCAATTAAGATATTAACGAAAATATTGTAATGATAAAAATTTAATGTTTCAACAAGGACCTTGTACCGATGAACGTGGCATTTGACGTCATTAATAACCTGTCTCAGGCACCAGTAGGTGTGACGCCAGATAACCCGAATATTCATAATACAATGTCTGTAATGAAATACGCGAGCTACCTTGTCACGTGTCAACCGTGATAAACAACATTACACAATATTCGTGTATACGTATTATAGATACGTTTTTATATTCTTACATGTATCAAATTATATGCAAAGCTTAATAAGAAATATGAAATGTTTAAACGAATCGCGTCTATCGCGCGATCTTAATTAGTTAAGGTTTCACATCTTCTTGTGGAAAGTGTGTTGGGTTCCTTATATCTTAAGTACACCGAAATATCAACTTACATTAAACTTACTTAAAATAATGTTTATCTTAGTCTACATTTTAGTTATTTAGATGTCACACATGCGATGCATCAACGGTTACACACCTGCCATGTGGCTACCTAACTTCAATAATTGCAAATCACTTCATTCGAGTCAAATTAAATTAACTTAATACTATGTCCTCAGTCGAGTTAAGCGAATGCTAAATCTAAACATTGCGCTCTACCTCGCGTATCGGACGTTTTCACTAGTGGAACACATGTACTGAAACATTGTATTATCTCAGTTTTTTCAATGAAAATAAAGGAGATAGCAATATATTTTTATACAAGTATTTTAGTATTAGAATCTCATGGTTATATTATCTACTTTAACGCAATTGTTCATCGTTGAAATTAGGTGTTTCATTTATCATTCTTTTTTGCCAGCGTCGGGTTCGGCCGTGCGGATAAAGTCTAACAAATTATAGTGACGCTTTTGGTACGGAACAGTGTTGTGTGACAGTATTTTCTTTTGGGAATTTATTTTTCATCAGTTCTTCGCCGCAGGAAAATATAGTCTGTTTTTATTAGAGATGGGACGGGCGTGACATTCAGTTGAGCTTTTGGCTCAGAGTTAATATTTCCTTTCAATTGACTTCAACTTTTTGTGACTAAATAAATATTTTCCTGCTTTAATAACAGGAAATAGTTTCGTCACTATTTTTTTTTTGTTCATAAATATTTAACGGTGCATAGCCACTGTCGAAAAAGTTATTTTGGTAACTGAGGTTCGTGAGTTTTTATTTAAAATGTTTCGGTAGTCGAAACTCACAGCAACTATCGTTAAGTATGTTTGCATATGTTGTATATACTTTCAAATATTTATTTAAACTGTGAGTACACTTTACAAATGTACATACCGATTCGTACTGAATAATAATCTTCCCAAGTATTTTGAATTCTCATTGGAATTCAGAACGTGAATATGAGTTTTGACATCTTTTCGCTATAACATAAAAAGAAAATAAATTGTCGTTTCGTGTTTAGAAAGCATTAAATGTTTTTTACTTGTGCCGACCGACAACCTAGAATTAAATCCGAGTTAAAGAAAATTACATTTACTTTTTATTTAAAGCAACCGGATTCTGCTTGTTTGCTCCTTAGCATCCTAATTTAATATTTTTAAACAAGGAAAAGCTTCTTTATATTAAAAATACCAACATAGCGGCAACTGAAAGAATAATAAATAGAAAAGAAAATTGAATAGGTGTTCTCAAAAAATCCTAAATTACAATACTATTGCTCACAGGCGACTTTGTCAGCGGATAATCTAATATATAAAATTCTCGTGTCACAGTTTTCGTCACCGTACTCCTCCGAAACGGCTCGACCGATTCTCATG